>MJUU01001459.1:4303-81693 GCA_002080025.1 Modiolus philippinarum
AAAGTGCTCTTTTGTCCATTGCAACCAATTTCAGAACCTTTCCAAGAAAAAAAATTAGGCATGGGTTATAATCTAAGAAATACATATTGCTGTAATTAAAATACTTTTATCAACAGAAACTACTATTTTCCTTAAATTTCCATTTTTTGGTATGGTTTCTATGGCAATGGTAGTTATTTTGAAATTTCCAATGCTGTGGAACCCTTCCTTACATGGCCCTCAACTTTCCCATGAAGTTTTATGGAGGTAGTGTTTCTAGTTTTTGAGAAACAGTGAAAAATATGATGAAAATAATTCAGAATTTCATTTTCCCATAGGGTTACTACAGGACTACCCCACCCCTTTTCAATACCCCCAAAAGTACCCTTAATGGACTCCCCTTTAAAAAATTTTTAATGATTGCAAATCTAAATAGATAGGGCTAATATGCTACCAAGTTTGAAACTTCTGGATTCAATGGTTTCTGAAATCTGCTGCGGACAAGTTCATTAGGACGAGAATAAAGAAAGATGGAAGAATACTGTTATACTAATAAGAAACACAACAAAAACAAGTAATAACTGTGTTTGCAGGCGAAACACAAAAGTCTCCCAAACGAACTCCCATATCGGATACCAAGGCATTACGAGACTCCCTTTTGAAAAAAATTTGTGTAGGGGTTTCCCCTCATAACCTATGTAAAAAAAATAATTTCTGGTTTTGCTGCTATGACAACCAAATGCTCTTTTGTCCATTACATCAAATTTCAGACCCTTTCCACAAACAATTTTGTAAGGGGTTCCCCTTATAACCTATTTAATGCATGTTTCTCAAAATTCCTTATTTTTTTGTCAGAAAACTAAATTTTTCAAAAGAGAAATATGTTTCTGGTTTTGTTTTCATGGCAACAAAGTGCTCTTTTGTCCATTACACCCAATTTCAGACCCTTTCCAAAAAAAATTTGGGCAGGGGTTCCCCTCATAAGCTATGTAATACATATTTCTCAAAATTCGTTTTTTTTTGTCACAAAACATGATTTTCCCCCAAAAATATGCATTTGGTTTTGTTTCCATGGCAACCAAATGCTCTTTTGTCCATTTCATCCAATTTCAGATCTCTTTCCAAAGAAAATTTGGGCAGGGGTTCCCCTTATACCTATTTAATACATATTTATCAAAATTCCATTTATTTGCCAGAAAACTAAATTTTTCAACAAAAATACGTTTATGGTTTTGTTTCCATGGTAACAATGTGCTCTTTTATCCATTACACCCAATTTCAGACCCTTTCCATAAAAAATTTGGGCAGGGGTTCCCCTTATAAGCTATGTAATACATAATTCTCAAAATTCCTTCTTTTTATCAGAAAACCTGATTTTTCCAAAAAATATGCTTTTGGTTTTGTTTTCATGGCAACCAAATGCTCTTTTGTCCATTACAACCAATTTCAGATCTCTTTCCAAAGAAACTTTGGGCAGGGGTTCCCCATATAACTTATTTAATACGTATTTCTCAATATTCCTTTTTTTTATGAGAAAACTCAATTTTTCAACAAAAAATACATTTCTGGTTTTGTTTCCATGGCAACAAAGTGCTCTTTTGTCCATTACACCCAATTTCAGACCCTTTCCAAAAAAAATTTGGGCAGGGGTTCCCCTTATAACCTAAGTAATACACATTGCTGCAATTAAAATACTATTATCAATAGAAACTACTATTTTCCCAAAATTTCCATTTTTTGGTATGGTTTCCATGCCAACGGTAGTTATTTTAAAATTTCCAATTCTGTGGAACCCTTCCTTGCATGGCCCTCAACTTTCCCATGAAGTTTCATGGAGCTAGTGTTTCTAGTTTTTGAGAAACAGTGAAAAATATGATGAAAATCATTCAAAATTTCATTTTCCCATAGGGTTACTATAGGACTATTTTAATACCCAAAAAAGTACCCTTAGTGGACCCCCCTTTAAAAAATTTTTAATGATTGCAAATCTAGATACATAGGGCTAATATGCTACCAAGTTTGAAACTTCTGGGTTCAATGGTTTCTGAGATCTGCTGCGGACAAGTTCATTAGGACGAGAATAAAGAAAGATGGAGGAATAATAATAATAATAAGAAACGCAACAAAAACAATAAGTCCCCCAACTTCGTTTGGGAGACCTAACAATAAGTCTCCCAAACTTCGTTTGGGAGACTTAATAATAATAACAAGTTATAACTGTGTTCGCAAGTGAAACACAAAAGTCTCCCAAACGAACTCCCATATCGGATTCCTGGGCATTTTAAAACCCACTTTGAAAAAAAAATTGAGCAGGGGTTCCCCTTATAATTTACTTTATACATATAGTTGAAATCAAAACATAACACACACCAGAAAACATGTTTTTCTCAAAATTATAGCTTTTTTAAAAAAAATTTTGGCAGGGGTTCCCCTTATAATTTAAATAGTACATATAGCTGTAATGAAAACACAATTATCAATAATAAACGTGTCTTCTCAAAATTTCAATTTTTTGTATGGTTTCCATGGCAACAGTACTAATTAAACAAAATTATTGATTTTTGGCTTGGTTTCCATGGCAACCAGATGTCTATTATCCATAACAATGAATTTCATACCTTGTTTCAAAAAAAATTTGGGCAGGGGTTCCCCTTATAACCTAAATAATACATATAGCTGTAATGAAAATATAATTATCAATAATAAATGCGTTTTCTCAAGATTTCAATTTTTTGTATGGTTTCCATGGCAACGGTTCTAATTTTGAAATTTCTAATCCTGTGTGACCCTTTCTTACATGACAAACATCTTTCCTATGAAGTTTCATGGAGTTACAATTACTAGTTTTCAAGATACAGTGAAAAAATGGTGAAAAAAAATTCTAAATTTCTTTTTCCCATAGGGTTAACACGGAGGACCCCACCCCTATTTGAGCCCCCCATATTTACCCTTAATGGACCCTAATCTAATTTTTTTTTAGATTATGCACAACTAGATACATGGGGCTAACATGATACAAAGTTTCAAAGCTCTAGGTTAAAAGGTCTCTGAGATCTACTCCGGACAAGTTCATCCGGACGAGAAGAAAGAAAGAAGAATAACTAGATTTGCAATTGCAAGCAATAGCTGATGTCGCCCCAGACGTCCAAGTCGATGATTCCATCTTGTTCGTAGTGTCAAAATCTACCTAGAAATCAAATTTCGTTGAAATCGGACAAAGTTGAAATTTTGACGTATTTTGTCGGCCATCTTGAATATGGCGGACATTTTGCAAAATTTTTTCATATGAATTCCTTCGTCTCATCTTATTAAACATTGATACAAAATATGAATAAATTCTGCCATTCAGTTCCTGATTTGTTGAATCCTCATTATTTTGACGTAAAATGTTAGCCATCTTGAAAATGGCAGCCATTTCGAAATTTTTTGTTAGTGCATGCACATCTTCTCATGGTGGTTCAACTTTGTGCCAAGTATGAATGAATTCTGTCCAGGCATCTTTGAGAATGAAGCCGGACAAAAATCATTGGAAGAAAATAAAAGAGAAAAGCAATAACAATACTAGATTTGCAATTATTGCAAGCAATAGCTGATGTCGCCCCAGACGTCCAAGTCGATGATTCCATCTTGTTTGTAGTGTCAAAATCTACCTAGAAATCAATTTTCGTTGAAATCGGACAATGTTGAAATTTCAACGAAATTTGGCGTCCATCTTGAATATGGCGGACATTTTGCATAATTTTTTTAGCATGAATTCCTTCCTCTCATTTTCTTGAACATTAATACAAAATATCAACAAAGTCTGCCATTCAGTTCCTAAATTATTGAATCCTCGATATTTTGACGGAAAAAGGGCGGCAATCTTGAAAATGGCAGTCATTTTGAAAATTTTTGTTAGTGCATGCACATCTTCTCATGGTGGTTCAACTCTGTGCCAAGTATGAATGAATTCTATCCAGGCATCTTTGAGAACGAAGCCGGACAAAAATCATTGGAAGAAAATGAAAGAGAAAAGCAATAACAATACTAGATTTGCAATTGCAAGCAATAGCTGATGTCGCCCCTGGCAGCCAATTCGATGATTCCATCTTGTTCGCAGCGTCAAAATCTAACTAGAAATCAAATTTCGTTGAAATCGGACAAAGTTGAAATTTTGACGTATTTTGGCAGCCATCTTGGAATTGTCGGCCATTTTGATTTTTTTTTCTGCATGCCCATCTTCTAATAGTGATTCAACTTTTTGCCAAATATGAATGAAATCTGTCAAGGCATGTTTGAGATTTGATGATTTTTATGGAAATCCGACATATGCAAAACACTGACGTAACTGGGTAGCCATCTTGAAAATGGCAGCCATTTTGAAAATTTGTTTTTGGTGGAGGCACAACTTCATAAGGTGATCCAACTTTGTACCAAATATGAATGAATTCTGTCCAGTCATCTCTGAGAACGAAGCCGGACAAAAATCATTGGAAGAAAGAAAGCGGAATAATAATAGTAGTAATAGAGAAACGGACAAAAAACAATATGTCGTCCCGACTACGTCTGGGGCGACATAATAATAATAAGAAACGCAACAAAAACAAAAAGTCTCCCAAACGTCGTTTGGGAGACTTAATAAGAAACGCAACAAAAACAATAAGTCTCCCAAACGAAGTTTGGGAGACTTAATAATAATAATAAAAATAAGAAACACAGCAAAAACAATAAGTCTCCCCAAACTTCGTTTGGGAGACTTAATTACTAGATTTGCAATTGCAAGCAATAGCTGATGTCGCCCCTGGCAGCCAATTCGATGCTCCCATCTTGTTCGCAGCGTCGAAATCTACCTAGAAATCAATTTTCGTTGAAATCGGACAGAGTTGAAATTTTGACGTATTTTGGCGGCCATCTTGGAAAAAGCGGCCATTTTGAAAATTTTTTCGGTAACCTGCACTTCTCGTTATGGTGATCTAACTTCCTGCCAAGTTTCATTTCCTTACATCAAACCGTTTTCTCAAAATAGTCCGGACAAAAATGTGTGCAAGAACAATAATAATAATAACAAAGAATAATAATAAGAAGAAGAAAAAGAAGAAACAGAACAATAACAATATGTCGCCCCGACTACGTCTGGGGCGTCATAGCTAGATTTGCAATTGCAGGCAATAGCTGATATCACCACTGGCAGCTAATGCGATGCTCCCATCTTGTTCGCAGCGTCAAAATATACCTAGAAATAAATTTTCGTTGAAATCCGACAAAGTTGAAATTTTGACGTATTTTGGGCAGCAAGCTTGGAAATGGCGGCCATTTTGAAAAATTTCTTCGCGTAAATTCCTTCGGATCATCTTATCGAACATTTATGCAAAATATGAAGAAATTCTGCAAAGCAGTTCCTGAGTTAATGAATCTTTAATATTTTAACGTAAAAAGGCGGCCATCTTGGAAATGGCGGCCATTTTGAAAAATTTCTTAAGGCAAATTTCTATTTCTCATCTTATTCGCGAGAATTCCTTCGGCTCATCTTACTGAACATTTATATGAAATATGAAGAAATTCTGCAAAACAGTTTCTGAGTTATTGAATCTTCTTTTTTTAACGTAAAATGGCGGCCATCTTGGAAATCCCGGCCATTTTGAAATTTTTTCACCGTCATGCATAACTTCACATGGTGTTTCAACTGTGTGCCAAGTATGAAGTGATTCTGTTCAGGTATCTCTGAGCAAAGCTCTGGACAAAATTATTGGAAGTAAAGAAATAAAGAAACTGGAATAACAACTAGATTTGCAATTGCAAGCAATTGCTGATGTCGCCCCTGGCAGCCAATTCGATTATTGAATCTTGTTCGCAGCGTCAAAATCTACCTAGAAATCAAATTTCGTTGAAATCGGACAATGTTGAAATTTTGACGTATTTTGGCGCCCATCTTGGAAATGGCGGCCATTTTGAATTTTTTTTTGGTAATCGGCACTTCTCGTTATAGTGATCTAACTACATGCCAAGTTTCATCTCATTAAATCAAACCGTTTTCTCATATTAGTCCGGACAAAATTATTGGAAGAACAATAATAAAAATAAAGAAAAAGAAGAAACATAACAATAACAATATGTCGCCCCGACTACGTCTAATTCTACACATCTAAGACAACCTTCCTGTAAAATTTCATCAAATTTTGAACACTTTGAGTTTCCCGCCTTTTTTACAATTTCATGGCACCGGTCGCCATTTTGAAGTCTTGGACACCAGAAGTCAATTCTACACATGTTAGGCTATCCTCCTGTAAAATTTCATTAAATTCTGAGCACTTTGATTTTCCCGCGTTTTTTTAATATTTCCATGGCACCGGTTGCTAATTTGAAGTCTTGGAGACCAGAAGTCAGTTCTACACATGTTAGGCAACCTTCCTGTAAAATTTCATCAAATTCTGAGCACTTTGGTTTTCCCGCCTTTTTTACCATTTTCATTGCATCGGTCACCATTTTGAAGTCTTGGACACCAGAAGTCAATTCTACACATGTTAGGCAACCTTCCTGTAAAATTTCATCCAATTCTGAGCACTTTGATTTTCCCGCTTTTTTCAGCTACTTTCATGGGAACGGCGGCCATTTTGAAAATTCCAAGACTTGCAAGCACATCTTGGGATTCAGTGCCATCATCCTGTGAAGTTTGGTTAAGATTGGATTACTAGTATCCGAGAAATTGGATGGACAAAGTCATGGAAGACCCCACCCCAAATGTACCCTTATTGAACCCCTTTGGAAATTTTTTTGTTTCTTGCATAACTATAAATATGGGGCCATTATCCTACAAAGTTAAAAGTCCTAGGTCTAATGGTCTCCGAGATCTGGTTCGGACAAAAGTGAGGCGGAAAGCGGAAGAAGAAAATAATAATAAGAATAGTAAGAAACGCAACAAAAACAATAAGTCTCCACAAACTTCGTTTGGGAGACTTAATAATAATAATAAGAAACAGAGCAAAAACAATATGTCACCACAGACTTCGTTTGGGAGCCATAATAAAAACTAGATTTGCAATTGCAAGCAATAGCTGATGTCGCCACTGGCAGCCAATTCGATGCTTCCATCTTTTTCACAGCGTCAAAATCTACCTAAAAATCAATCCTTGAAATCTAACAAAGTTGAAATTTTGACGTATTTTGGCGGCCATCTTGGAAATGGTGGCCATTTTGATTTTTTTTTTTGCTGCATGTCCATCTTCTTTGGGTGGTTCAACTTTCTGCCAATTATGAATGAAATCCGCCATTGGATGTTTGAGATTTTATCATTTTTATTGAAATCCGACAAATTTTAAACGTTGACATAACTTGGCAGCCATCTTTGAAATGGCAGCCATTTTGAAAAAAAATGTGCATGCACATCTCCTGAAGGTGATTCAACTTTGTGCCACATATGAATATGTTCTGTTGAAGCATCTCCGAGAAATCGCATGGACAAAAATAGGTCTTCTCCTTCTTCGTTTAGTTTTGAAGGCGACTTACCAGAAATGGTAATTGCGCCGTTTTACATATATAATAATTATACTAGTTTTTTTTTAACAAGTGAAATAACATAATTGGTGAGTTTTTTTTTATCCAATTAGTCAAAAGACAGTAGTAAAAAAAAACAATTTTATGATAAGATAGTGCTCGTGTTTTGGTAGACAAAAAGAAAAACGCAAGTGTTGGAAAACAAGACATAGGTTGTATAGCATATATACAGATTAATAAATGTATTGAATAAATCTGAATAATTTATATGCTTATGTTTTTGTATGTTTGGTGTTTCTTGTATGCATATAACTGTATTTTGGAAAGTGTTCAGTATTGACTTGTATATGTGTTCATTACTCCTTTAGTTTGCATATTTCAGAAATGGTGTACATAAACTCCATATTCTTACAAAAATACATATTCTTTGCTTTATAGTACCCCCCTTAACATCCAATTATCCATTTTAGTCATACTGATATTTGTGAAAATCCCGTCAAGGAAATTGACGGGATTTTCATCCCTACCTATATTTTACAAAATCAAAAAATTGAAAAAAAAATTATATCAGTATATAAGCCCTTATATGTACAATGAGATCGCCAAATGATACATCATTTATCAGCGATACATTCAGGGAAGGGACGTGAAAACTACATGCGGCGAAATAATAGTGCATTGATGCATTGCTGAATACAATGGTGTATTCATTAATTTCAAATGAAATGGTACTAATAAGGTAAAGGCAGATATATAGAGTTTCCATCTGATATTAAAGTATCATTTATATATGTCAATTGATACAACAAATATAACTGTGTGTAATTGACCATGACTGAACTGGATAATGGTTTGGAAGGTCACTATTGTTATTATTGATCGTTTGTGTAAAAGACCACGTGTATATCATGTATGCAGGGACCGGGTTTATGTTGTATACTGAAATAAATCAGGAGTTTGTTGATTTAAGTGGAATCTACATTGTTATAATTTATACACATATATTTATAACGAAACTATGAAAGTGTAGTGTGTTGTGTTGTTAAAAAATTCAACTAAATCTGTGGATTAACAACGAAATTTGTACAACAGTGTTGCAGCATGATGTAAGTAACTTTAGAGTCGTAACTAGAACTTTAAAGTAAATTTTTTCCATGTGAATATTCTTTTGGCATTATCCCGATGGTTAAACCTGTTTGTATTATCATGATTATTCTGAAAAGAATTTCATATCCACCTGAATCGTCCAGTAGACATCGCATAGTCATAGACCGGTAGAAAGTTGTTACCTTTAAGGATATTACATAGTGAGAAATCATTGACCTGTCTTTCCCTCAATTTTTTTTTATAATTTCTCGTGAGACCAAATAATTATTGCATTCAAGTATAAAATGGTAAACATTTTCTGTGACTTTGCATTCATTACACAATTCAGTTCTACTTACATTTAATTTTTTCAGATGTTTATTGAGTCCAATATATCCATTTCGTAATTTATACAAGACTAATTCGTGTTTTCTATTTAGTTTTGGTAAAGATATCTGAAAATCAACAAAAGGTTTAATAGAGTATAAATCTTTTATTTTGATTGGAGTCCCATTCCTGTTGCCATGCCTTTTTTATCATTGCTTTTGATAATACTTTTATTTCATCCTTATAAATAAGAGTTTGTGTAATTGTGTCATTGCTAAGTGCATGCTTTGCTGCCCTGTCAGCTAATTCGTTGCCATAGATGCCAACGTGACTCGGTATCCACTCAAATACCCTGTTATAACCAGATGTAAACAGTTCCGAGTAAAATAAATATATGTTTGTAATGATATCATTTTTAACTTTAAACATAGACCCATGTAGAGCTTGAAGGATCGACAAGGAGTCGACAAATATTGCCACATTTGTCGGTTCAATATCTTTTAACCATTTTAAACAGATTTGTATAGCATATAATTCACATATAAAATTGATGCATAATTGGGTAACCTGACACCTTTTTAGTACTTTAAGCTTGGGCATACGAATGCATACCCGCTAACTTCTTTTTCACAATCTTTTGACCCATCTGTAAAAACTTGAACATAATTTGCATATTTGTTGTCAATCAGTATATCAGCTTCGCTTTTAATAATATGATCAAGATCTTTCTTGTTGATAAAATTGGGGGAAGAAAGAATAATAAAAATAACTAGTATTAATTGTGTTTGGATGCAAACACATGAAGTCTCCCAAACGAACTCCCATATCAGAATTCAAAGGCTTTAGATAGAATCCACAGATTTTAAACAACCTTCCTGTCAAATTTCATGCAATTCTGAGGATTTGGATTTTCACGCCTTTTTATCGTTTCCATGGCAATGGTCAACATTTTGAAAACTTGGAGACCGGAACCCAATTCTACACTTGCTAGGCAACCTTCCTGTAAAATTTCATCCAAATCTGAGCACTTTGATTTTCCTGCCCTTTTTACCGTTTCCATAGCAACGGTCGCCATTTTGAAGTCTTGGACACCAGAACCAAATTGTACACTTGTTAGGCAACCTTCCTGTAAAATTTCATCCAATTCTGAGCATTTTGATTTTGCCGCCTTTTTTACCGTTTCCATGGCATCGGTCGCCATCTCGAAGTCTTGGAAAGCAGAAGCCAATTCTGCACATGTAAGGCAACCTTCTTGTAAAATTTTATTCAATTCTGAGTACATTGATTTTCCCGCTTTTTTACCATTTCTATGGCACCGGCAATCATTTTGAGGTCTTGGACACCAGAAGTCAATTTTACATATGCAAGGCAACCTTCCTGTAAATTTTCATCCAAATCTGAGTACTTTGACTTTCCAGCCTTTTTTACCATTTCCATGGCACCGGCCACCATTTTGAGGTCTTGGACAGAAGGAGTCAATTCTACACATGCAAGGCAACCTTCCTGTAAAACTGCATCAAAATCTGAGCACTTTGATTTTCCCGCCTTTTTTTACCATTTCCATGGCACCGGTCAACATTTTGAAATCTTGGAGACCAGAAGTCAAATCTACACATGTAAGGCAAGGTGTGATACCTGTAAAGTTTCATCCAATTCTGAGCACTTTGATTTTTCCGCCTTGTTTACCATTTCCATGGCACTGGTCGACATTTTGAAGTCTTGGAGACCAGAAGTAAATTCTACACATATAAGGCAACCTACCTGTTGAATTTCATCCAATTCTGAGCACTTTGATTTTCCCGCCTTTTTTACCATTTCCATGGCACCGGTCGACATTTTGAAAATTCTAAGACTGGAATGCATATCTTGGGATGGGGTTCTATCATCATGTGAAGTTTGGTTAAGATTGAATCAGTGGTGTCCGAGAAAACTGATGGACAAAGTTGAGACGGAAAATGGAAGAAAAAGAATAATAACGAGTGATGATATGTTTGCATGCAAACACAAGTCGCCCAAACCTGATTCCATACTCAATTGCCCTTTGGAAAAAATGCTGTATGTACCACCAATGATGGTTATAAGTTGTTCTGAAATATTTTTGTATTCCTCATATAAGAATTAGTTTCTTAAACTCATTATGTTTTCGTCTATCATTGCGATTATTGCTTTGATTCACTGGTCAAAATTTACAAGGATTGCGTCAGAAAGTTGTGTCATTATGACTTCCCATCTCTGAGATAAAGTTTGAACAAAGTTTGTAAAATCCATTGAGGAAAAATAATAATAAAAATGTTTTCTCGTAAATTTTTCACCAAAGAGTAATGTGTTCTGAAATAATTTCCTTTTTATTCATAATGTAAGAATTCGTGTCTTTAACTCATTATGTTTTCATCGAACAGTGCTAGTAGTGCTTTGTTTCAAGATGAAAACTTCATATCCTGTTTCATCATATAATATAACCATTTCTGTTTTTAAATATTACATGGGGTTATTTTTTTTTTTTTTTTGGTTACATAAAGTTTTATCAGTTCCAATTAAACTGTCAAATCTAAAGTTGATAAATGCCACATGCCTAACACTGGTTGTTTTAGGTTAAAATATTTTATAATTCTAACTAGTTAAATAGAACAGATGGTTTATATTTCCCAATTATTTAAATATGTTTATATACATGTCGTCACCTACACCACTAATGAAATTCTAATTTTTAGTTGACGTTAAGGTTATCAATGTCAAACCACAAATGATAAATAATGAAGTAATTTCCATTCATTTAAATAGCAAGAAATGATCAAATAATTTTGGACCAATGTAACAAATGAAGATCTTAACAAGACACACATTTTTGCCGTTACATTTAATCAGCTATCTACTATGGTTCAAGAGTTGTTACAAAAACAAGGTTTAGGGTCAAAGTTCAAAGTGACCAATGACCTTTGACTCTGGCATTTTTAAATGTAACACATATCACCTAAGTTGAATGGAAAAGGTTTCAGGTTTCTATCTCTAAACGTTTTCGAGAAAACAAAACTTAAAAGATGTGATGAAACTTTCAATGGTCATAACTCCTGAACGGTTGACCATAGAATTTCGATCTAAATGTAAGAAATGTCCGTCATGACCTAACTAACATTTTTGTCATTACATTTTATCAGCTATATTTTACAGTTTCCGGGTTAATCCAATAATAAGATTTGGGGTCAAAGTTCACAGTGACCAAAGACGGTATTTATTTGGAAAATTTCAATCTGCCTTCCTGTGAAGTTTGATTGAGATTGGACAAGTGGTCTCTGAGAATTTGGTTAGACAAGATGATTTTTAGAGGCGGAAAAATAATAATAATAAGAAACGGTGCAAACACAAGAAGTCGCCAAACTTTGTTTGGGCGACTTAATAATAAAAAGAAACACAGCAAAAACAATAAGTCTCCCCAAACTTCGTTTTGGAGACTTAATAATTATAACAAAGAAACGGACCAATAACAATATGTCGTCCCGACTACGTCTGGGGCGACATAATACGAAACACAACAAAAACAATAAGTCTTCGTTTGGGAGACTAAATAATAATAATAATAAGAAGAAGAATTACAATGAGGTCTTTCACTTTTGTGAAAGAACTTAATAATAATAATGATAATAATAATAATAATAATAATAATCCGAAGAATTACAATAAGGTCTTTCACTTATAACTGTATCAGGATGCTGATACAAAAGTCTTCCAAATAAGAAATCTGGGCTACAAATCACTTCCACGCATCATAGGCAACCTGTATGTTGAGGTTCATTCAATTCTGAGCACTTTCAATTTTTTCTGTTTCCATGACAATGGATGCCATTTTGAAGTCTTGGACCTCATTTCTTAAACAACCTTCCTGTAAATTTCCATCCAATTCTGAGCACTTTGATTTTCCCGCCTTTTTTACCGTTTCTATAGCAACCGGTACCATATTTTGAAGTCTTGGATACTGGAAACATTTTCCCCATGTCCTATGCAACCTTCCTGTAAATTTTCATCCAATTCTGAGCACTTTAATTTTCCCGCCTTTTTGCCGTTTCCATGGCAACCGGTGCCATTTTGAAAATTCCAAGACCTCATTGCATCTTTCGAGATAAGGGTCTATCATCCTGCGAAGTTTGGTCAAGATCTGACCATTCGTCTGGGGCGACATAACTAATCGACAGCGATAAATGTCAATAATAGTGTCACTCGTGCTGAACAATGCAAGAGATCAAACTCGTTGCAGAACAGGTTTAATCATTGAACGTTGTTCAGCACTCTTGACATTTTTGTTGATATTCATCACGTATCATTAGATATACTACAACCAAACCGGATTAAGTTTAAATTTTCGTTCCTTGACAGGTCCCAGATTTGTGACCTTGCCATGCTGTCTATTTACCACTCAGATAATAAACATGAATACGTCAGAAAGAACCTTTACAGTTTCCAGGTTTGATGTGCGCGTTGATTTGATAGACAGAACAAGTTGCTTGAGTATGTAACTCTCATTGGTCGGACATATAATATACTTTATTCATCAAGCATGATTTAGAGTACACCCCTTCCCTTTGACAGCACTCATCAATTACATACCGATATTTTGATTGGACGTGCATTCGTTTCATGTTTGTTTGATTTTAGGTTGATAAGAATGTTACCGTACCTGTAGTAGTTTTCTTTTCATCATGTACCACATTTCTGTTTCGTTCTCGAAAATAAATAATTTCATTTTCTGATAGAATGAGCGTTTTTATTTATTTTTTCTTTTTTTTGGGGGGGGAGCAAATTTATTTAGTGCATCGATTTTTCGTGCACCGATTGTTACCAATCTCGTACCATTTAAAGAATGACCATTTGTAGCATCAAGCTGCAAAACTGTCTTTGTTTTGTGTGCATCGCTTGAGAAATTGTATATACAACACAACATATTTTGTAATATGTTTATTAGGTAGGCAAAAAGAAAAAATGGTTTTTCTTTTCTTTCTTCCTTTTTTTTCTTTTTTTTTTTTTTTTTTTTTTGTTTTGTTTTTTGTTTTGTTTTGTATTTTTGTTTTTGTTTTTGTTTTTGTTTTTTTTTTTGAGTTTCTGCATTTGATGGTATTTATGAAAATCTAAATGGAAACTTCTCTGCAATTTTTCCAAATATAGTTCTGTAACTACTTTTCGGACATCGGATAAAAGCTTTCACGTTTATGAAGAAGAGTCTTCTTTCCACTAAAGCCTGCATGTATGTAAAACAGTTGCATGTGATCGATATAAATAGCTTTTCACAAGAAAAGGAAATCCTTGACGAAAATCTTATGGAGACCTCTAGATTTATTATCTTTTTCCGTTTCTCGTGTACTTAGAATATGTTATAATGAAGTTAATATTATCCTATTTATTACTTTCTGTTGACAGAGACCATGAAAACCTTGCATGAAACAATAATTCATCAGAGATTCGCGATAAGACATGGAGAAAAATAATATGCATCCACTGCAAATGTACACAAACCAACTAGAAATTATCGGAACATATTATATTTATTCAAAACAAATAGCATTTTTTTTAATTTTCTTTTTTATTGATAGTTACAATCGAGACATATTCAATAAATCGCAAGATATTACGTAAATAACCAGTGTTTTTTTTCTTTATTTAATTGACTCAAGTGACTTTGCACTTCGTTGATAATTTATAATTTAATAAACTATCGACTTAATAATTGGCATGTTGATTACTTATGTTACTAGTAACTGAACAATAAGTTTTGCACGTGTAAGTATTTTCTCTTCTCGATCATTATCAATTCTCTTTGGCGATTGGTCAAATACTTCAACGATATGTTTGGGTCATCCATGGTTGTTTTATGACGTTCCTGTTGAGTCTGGGTCTTCGTTGGTATTCATGAATTAAAGGGCTTTTGTACTTAAATCAACGCGGCTGTAAATGTCAATTATATGTCCGACCAATGAGAGTTACATACTCTAGCAATTTGTTCTGTCTATCAAATCAACGCGGACATCAAACCTGGAAATTGTAAAGGTTCTTTGTGACGTATTCATGTTTACAATCTGAGTGGTAAATAAAATTCCATGGCAAGGTCACAGATCTGTGACCTATCAAGGAACGAAAATTCATCTTAATCCGGTTTGGTTGTATTGTGGATGATTTAATATTTCCAGACGAAATCGCAGTGGGATGAATACAAATGAAAAAAATGGCGAATTCGGCCAAAATTAAAAAGATAAAAAGGTAAAAACATACAAAATGAAAATGAAACTACAGGCTTAGAAACTGAGCCTGTATTGCTCACCTGACAAAATACTCCTACGCCACGCAAATGCTGATGACTGAAATGATGTTTTTAAATGGGGTCTAATGTTAGACTGTGTTTTGCAACGGCAGCCATAATTTTGTCAGATCGAATTGAAATAAGTAACCTTTGTAAATCATTTTCGATGAATCCATCGAGTTAAATTTACTTCAATGGTTGTAGAGCAATTAAGGAACATAATGCTTTTCAAATAGGGTTCAATGGATAACTATGTTTAGTACTGGCTGTCATAATCTTTTATCAGATTGGAATGCCATCGGAAATCGTTATTGAGGACCTCTCGTATATCTTTTGTAAAGTTAAGTTATGTCGCCCCAGACGAGGTCGGGGAGACATATTGTTATTGTTCCGTTTCTTTGTTATTATTGTTTCTTTTTATTATTATTATTTTACTTCCAATAAATTTTGTCCACAGCGTTTCTCAGAATTGCATGAACCGAACCACTTAATACTTGGCACACAGTTGGATCACCATGTGAAGACGAAGGAATTTACATAAAGAAATTTTTCAAAATGACCGCCATTACCAAGATGGCCGCCCAAAATGCGTCAAAATTTCAACTTTGTCTGATTGCAACGAAAATTGATTTCTAGGTATATTTTGACGCTGCAAAAAAGATGGAAGTATCGAATTGGCTGCCAGGGGCGACATCAGCTATTGCTTGGAATTGCAAGTCTAGTTAAATTTGTTTCAGTAATTTCAGAGGAGAAAATAAAAATATGATTTTTCCAAAGGGGTCAGAGTTAACCTATAATCAGCGAGGTGACCATGTTTTTTTTTTCTTGAATCGGTAAATTTGCTTCAATAGTTTTAGACCAGATTACGAAAATGATTACATTGTATTTTCCTGTAGGGTCCATTGTAAAAATATGTTCAGAGCTGGCGGTACTGTTTTATAAATGATCTTACCGAAATGGGCAATATTTGTACAAGATCTACCATTATACATCATTCCAGTAGTTAAGTTATATTTTCTTCTATTCTTTCAGAGCAGATTATGAAAAGGATAATTTTCCCATACGGTCCAATGTTAAAATATGTTCAGCTCTAGCGGAGGTGGTTTTCATGGGATCAGAACGAAATAAAAAAAAAATCTACGTAAAGGACCCCAATCATCAAATCTAGTACACTGTATAAGTTTTGGTGAATTTGAAGAGAAGATCAAAATGTTATTTTCCCTTGGTGTTCAGTGTGAAAAATTTGTTCAGCGAGGGCGGCCATGTTTTTTTCGAATCCAAAGGAAATGACAAATCGTTGTAAAAGTTTTGTTGAATTCGCTACGCTGAAGTTTTAGAGAAGAAGATGATGTGATTTTCTAGAGGATCCAAATGTTAAAGTATGTTTCGTGCTTGTGGCCATATTTTATTTGGAATTGAAACGAAATAAGCAATTTTTTTATAAGACCTCCCATTTCTGTAAGGTTGGTTAACCTTGCTTGGGTGGTTTTGGAGAAGAAGACGAAAATGTGATTTTCCCACAAGGTCAAATGGTAAACTATGTTCCGTCCAAGCGGTCATATTTTTGTCGGATCGGAACGAAATAAAAAAAATGTTTACAGTACTTTTCATACATCAATCTGTAACAATGTATTTGTTATCCTGTAAATTTTGGTTTCATTTGCAAAAGTGAATTCAGAGGAGAAGATGAAATAGGGATTTTCCCACATGTTCTAATGTTTACATGTACTTATGTACCGTCCTGGTAGCCATATTTTTCATCTAATTGGAAAGAAATAAGAAATCTTTGTAAATGACCTGCCATACTTCATTTCTGTAAAAACAAATTTTGTTAGTGACCTACCACACATTATTTCTGTAAAGTTTGGTTGAATTTGCTTCAATGGTTTCTGGAAAGAAAATGAAAATGTGATTTTTTTGAACTTGCTTAAGTGGTTTCAGTACATCGGCTCATGAATACCGAAGCAAAAATAAGGAAAGGAGAAATTCAGAAGAGAAGATGAAAATGCGATTTTACACATATTATCCAATTTTAACTTAAGTGCAGTGCTGGAGGCCATGTTTTTGTATGATCAATATGTAAAGAACCTTCCATATATCATTGCAGTAAGGTTGGTAGAATTTGCTCCAGTGGTTGCAGAGTAGAAGATAAAAATGTGAGATTTATCATAGGATCAAATGTCAACCTAAGTTCCGGGCTGGTGGCGATGTTTTTTGTCGTATCGGTACCAAATGAGTAAACTTTGTGGAGCATTGCTATAAAGTTTGGTTTAATTTGCTGCAAGGGTTTAGAGGAGAAAATAAGATTTTGAAAGTTTAATGGATAGACGAAGGACTGCAAATGATGGCAATAGTTCACACTGACCCTTTTGGCCAGCTGAGCTTAGAAATTAAAAAAAAATGGAGACAGAGGTGAAGTTTCCAACATTTAGATTTTATGGCCTTTAACTAAGGGACAATCTACACGCTTATACATTTGTATATATACAGATTATATGAATCTAACACCGGTGAAAAAGCAAGATCAAGAAATCTCAGACAACTTAAGGTAAGATTTCAATATTTCTCTTACGTGGCTTGCCGGGTCGGAGCACCATTGAAATCTTACCCGAAGGTGTCTGAGATTTCTAAATCTTGCATTTTCAACGGTGTTTAATTAATTTTTTCACTTTTGTTCATCAAAACGTCATTTTGCGCCATCATGTTGTCTTCACCATCCACCATTACTTAGTAACTCACCATGACGTCATAATATGCACGAGGCTGTCTCACCTGGGGTTGTGTGAGACTTATACAATCTAAAGCCATTGAATGAATCGGCAAACGAATGACGGAGCAAGAACAAGGAAAGGGGAAATTCTAAAATCATAAATCCAAAATCACGGCAATTTACGAATTGAGACAGTATGACAAAGACAAAACAAATAAACAAAAAAGAACAACAACGTAACAAAACTATAGCACTATCAGAGTGAACTTGAAAGTGCAAGATCGAGAAATTTCAGATAATCAAACAACTTTGAAAATGCAAGATTTAGAAATCTCAGACACCGAAGGGTAAGATTCCAATATTTCTCTGACGAGGCTTGCGGAGTCAGAAAACCATTGATATCTTACACGAGGGTGTCTTAGATTTCTAAATCTTGCATTTTCAAAATTGTTTGATTGCTTTTCTCACAGTAATAAACACAATAAAGAAGTTTCTGTACAACCAGACCCTATTTAGCGTCTGCCATTTCTGAGCAACTTACTAAGACGTCGGTAACGTTCTCACGTGAAATTCTTATCTCACCCGTGGGTTGAGACAATATGAATCTAACACAGGTGGGTGTGCAAGACCAAGAAATCTCACACACCTAAGGGAAAGATGAAGGTTGTCACTGACGAGGCTTCGCCGAGTCAGAGACTTTCTAAACTTGCCCGAAGGCGTGTGAGATTTACCTTGTCTCGCACACGATTTGTTTTCTCAACCTGCCAACACGAGCGGGAAGTTGCTCATTTTGACATTGGACATCATGTTTCGTACTATCAAGCATAACATCGTATTTCTGTGGACTCTAAATAATTCAAAACATATTACATTGCACAATTATTTACTTGGCTTACTCTGGCTTTTCATTTGTGTTTACTTATACACTGAAATCGTTGATCTGAAATTTGACCTTCCTGACCTTTGTTTACTACGGGAGTTACGTTCCCTTTAATGTCGTCATAAGATTCGTGTGCGCAAATGCAACAATTGCCGACACCACGTGATTTTAGTGCCGAAACTTCCAGTCATCGATACACTGAAATTTTAACATAGAAAGATATGGGAGGTTCTACTGAATCTGCAATATCTTCTAAAATACACAATTCAAACTCATTTTGCATCTTCCCTCATCATCTCTGATTGTTTATTTAACAATAAGAATCAGTCTTGAGACAGAAGAGACATAAGTTGTCAAAATGCGCATCTGCAGAAATTAAATTCACAGTAACTTCGGTATTTAGTTATTTGTTACCACTGGGTCGAAACCACTGCTGGTGGACTGTTAGTCCCCGAGGGTATTCACCAGCCCAGTAGTCAGTACTTCGGTGCTTACCCGAAAGCCGATTATATTTGGAANCATACAATATCCTTGATGCAATTTCAATAATCTGAATATGGTCCATGAACAAATTCAAAATTTGTTATGAAATTTATTTGTATATTTGTCAAAATTTCATTTTTTTAATCAAGGATGTATATTGTATATGTTTTTCTGTGAACTGGTGCATTACCCTGTGTCTGGATGAAAAAGGTAACCATTACGTAATGTCAACACCTGTTGTCTCACCTTTGTCATCTGGTGCGTGTACAGGAGGCACAATACAGGTGTACAATTTACAGGTTCTGAGTGGTTTACATTGTTTCTATTCAAATATTTGTCACAGAAAAACAGCTCCACAAATTAAATAATTTATTTAACCTTACGTTTTCTCTAGTTTCTTTTTCTTTTTTTTAATTGTAACTAATTTTAAAATTATATATCAATTGCAACGGTTCCTTACTATAAAATTGTAAAAGAAATTATGAAAATTGTTAATTCATTTTATTACATTCCTTCGGCGACTAGATTTTCCAGTAAGAGTTATCGTTCCTAACTATGACTGAAATTGTTGCATATGGGTTTTTTTAATGTTGAGTATTACGTTATTTTCAGAATTATTGGGCACACATAATAGGTGTCAAGAGTTAAAGACACAGTTTTATAAGTGAACGTTGTTGGAAAAGTGCTTATCTGAAAAGAAAAAAAAACAAGAAGACAAATGCAATTTGAATATCAAGTGGATACAAAAACACCGCTGGAAAAAGATCGTGTAGGTGTTCTCAAGCATGCTGGTGGATGACACGGAAATCGGGTGGGTGGGACGGAAAAATCTCACTCATGGCATTAGCAACATAGAAAGCTCTACAGGTAGAGTGAGAAAATATGAATCTTGCCCGAGGTGTGTGAGATTAATACAAACTAACACCAGAAAGTGCAAGATCGAGAAACCTCAGACACCTAAGGGTAAGATTTCAATATTTCTCTGACGAGGATTGCCGAGTCAGAGAACCATTGAAATCTTACCTGCGGGTGTCTGCGATTTCTAAATCTTGCATTTTCAACGGTGTTTGATTGTTTTTCTTACAGTTTAAAAAAATACAAATTTCTGTAAAACCAGACTATAGTTGGCGTCCGCCATGTCTAAGCGACTTACTGTGACGTCGATAACGTCACAATGTATTTCCTTACGTGAAATTCTTATCTCACCTGTGGGTTGAGACAAGGACATCTCAAACGACTAAAAATAGGTATTTGCTTGTCTCAAATGTGGGAATTACCTTGTCTCGCACAAATATCCGTGTTTGATTTGTTTTCTCACCCTGCCAACACGAACTGACAGTTGCTCATTTTGACATTGGCCATCATGTTTCGTACTATAAAACATAGAGTTGGATTTCTGTTGACGCTAAATAATTCAAAACATATTACATTACTCAATTGTTTTATTGGCTTACTCTGGCTTTTCATTTACATTTACTAATATACTGAAATTGTTGAATTGAAATTTGACCTTCCTGACTTTTGTTTGCTTACGGGAGTTACGTCCCCTTTTAATGATGTCAAAAGATTCAAGCGGGATTTTTGAAAGTTAAGTATAACGTTATTTTCAGAATTATTTGGCACATCTAATATGTGTCAAGAGTTAAAGACGTAGTTTTATAAGTCGACTGTGTGGGAAAATGTGCTACTATTTAAAGAAAAAACAAGTGTAATTTGAATGTCAAGCGGACACAAAAACCGCGGGAAAAATGATCGTGTAGGTGTTCTCATCCAAGTGGATAGGTAAGACGGAAAAATCTCACCCAGGCATCGGTTACATAGAAAGCACTACAGATAGGGTGAGAAAAGAAATCTCACACACGTAAGGGCAATATTAAGGTTGTCTCTGGCGAGGCTTCGCCGAGTCAGAGACTACCTAATCTTGCCCGAGGGTGTTCGAGATTTACCTTGTCTCGCACACATACCCGTGTTTGATTTGTTTTCTCACCCTGCCAACACGAACGGAGAATTGCTCACTTTGACATTGGCCATCATGTTTCGTACTATCAAGCATAACGTTTTATTTCTGTTGACACTAAATGATTTAAAACATAATACATTACACAATTATTTACTTGACTAACTCTGGCTTTTTATTTGTGTTCCTTCACGGTGTATATTCAAAACGAAACCTTTCAGATCAAATAGGCTTCATGCGAGTCTTTTCAGATGAGAAAACGCCATTTTCAGATTACAAATGAATGTAAACAAGACCCATGTCACGAAAAATGGTTACAGTTGAAAAAGTAGAGAATGTTCATTTACAATCAATAGATGACGGAATGGTAGAATGATCAATGGAGGTGCAAAATACTTCTGTGTCAAATATTCAGTTCTGAAACTGGCAGTAGCTCATGCACAGAATGACCCATCACTGGGAAAACGATAAACATTGTCATTTTTCAAGATTAAAACATAACTTGTTTTGACTGCATCAACGAAGAATGACAAATTATATTATAAGTAAGTATTTGGTGACACCTAAAAACAAAAATATGCAAAATTTAGAGGAAACAAGGCTGTTTTCAAAATTAAGAAACAACGACCCTTTTCAAATGAAGCAAAAATTTCCACATTCTGGAGAACGCTTCCTTACAGATGAACGAGACAACGAAACCTTTTAGATATTTCTTTCTTTAATATTAATGATAAGTCGACCAATTGATGCATTTAAACCATCTATGTATAGAGAAATATATTTATGCTTGCGGGTTATTTTCATGTTAACAGGTTTTACGCTGAAGACGGGAAATCGAAAGATTTAATAAAGATACACGGAAGTAATGTCTGCCCACGGAATTTCTGAAATTATCATGTAGCAAACATTTAGAAATGTAAAATCGAAATGTAAAAAGTAAAAAAACACATCTTATCGAGGCAACACAAATTAAATCAAAGAAATAAGAAAAGAACAAAAACAATTACAGTGTGAAATCCACAAAATCAAGGTTGACCACGAACCATTGTGCACAAACACTTGTGAGAAAGGCCACGCTTCTTGCAGTATAAAGACCCCTTCTATATATCTCGTGCAAGAGCAGACTCACTGGGGTCGTATAAAAGGCTAAATTTCCTGCCCCTGCCCATTTTCCAGTAGCAATTAAAACTCGTTGCCCAAGTTTTCCTTTCCAACTTTATATCTTCAACGTATATTTTTGAAATAATTAACTTGTTCTTGTCCTGATACAGCTGGAATATTATTCTTTTGACGTTAAACTCTAACCAAGCATTCAATGGGTCAAATGTTACATTTGGCCATTTTGGATGAAGGATCAGTAACAAATAAATTACACGTATACAGCAGATCATAAATGAAATAAAAGGGGTAACAGGAAACACCTACAATGGCTGAAAATTATAATTACATGCCACAATTTGCTAGGGAACTACACAGGAAAAACAAAAATAAGACAAAAGACAAACGTAAACAACGATAGGAAGTCGGGACAGCCGGACTTGATATCGGCACTAGCAAAAGCCAGCGGTAGGATTAAACCGGTTTATGGGTACCCAAACCTCCCCTTTATCTGTCCCGTTTCCCTAAAGTATAGTAAACATATAAATAAAACCCAATACCGGTAGACTACTAACTCCATGACCACAATCCTGAAAGGAGTAAGTAGATAAGTACATTTTAAAACATCAAATGGCTCTCTAGAAGAAAATTTTGCATGGAACTCCATTAAAGGTCATTGTTTAACTGAAGGTACCCAATGGTGGTCATATTGGATGAGACATCAGCACCACAGAAATAATTAACTGATCAGCAACAATAAAGCAGCACGTGATAGCACTTCATAAGTAACATTTGTGATTGATTTAAATCTAGTTCGTGCATCTTTAGAAGATAGGAACTCCAATATTAAACCACGTCTTACGCTGGTAACCATTTTTCATGATTGGTTTACAGATAGGTAACAAAACTTGGTCAGCAGCTCATATTAATAATTTATTTTAAGTTGAAATCCATTCGGCAGTTCTCTAGAAAAAAGGTCTTTTTGCATATCCAATTAGGTCAATGTTAAATTAAGTTCCCTCTTGTGGTCATTTTGGGATGGCGTATCGAAACAATAATTTCGATACTCTCTTAGCACCAATACGTAGGAAAACTCGTTTGGTTTAAATCCGGTCGGTGGTATTGTAGGAGATCTTTGTATGCATTTCCAATTGGTCCGTTGTTAAACTAAGACCCTCCCTAACCATGCTGGATGGCCGATTGACACTAAAGTAACAACACTGAGCAAGAACCTTGCAATAAGTATTCCTGACATGTTTAGTTTACTTCTGTGCAATGGATCTTAAGACAAAGTCCAATATGAGAAATTTTAAAGACGACGGCGGAAAAGTGGTTTCAATGATGGGAAGTATAAGAACAATCAACTTTGTCGCAAAGTTGTGATCCCGGACTACATTAAGGAAGTGTGAGCGTCAGATTTCAGAAGCATTCGATATCGTCGGTTTTCATCTACTAAATTAGGTGTCACTTTTTTTCTTTGTCATAGCTCGCTTAAAAATGCATAAAATAGACAATGAATAAAATTTGATAAATTTCCAATTATATTTTCATTATTTTAAGGCATGTAAAGTACTAAACAGATAATGAAAATTGAAGGAAAACTCTAGAGAGAACTGTTTCCCGCCAAACTTTTGACGTCTTATATCTCAAAAATTCTTACATGGATTTCAAATTTTTTTTTGTCATGTTGTTCTATTAGCAAAGTTCTTCAAAACAAAAGGTCAGAATTTTAATTCTAATTCCAAAATTTATAACACTCGTTCTCCCTTAACGTAGAATACCGTTTTTACCATGGATTCAGTGATTCTTTAACTTCGAATTCATTTGAGTATCCAAGATAAAGTTTATCCTTCAACTGAAGTTTGTTCAATTGCAGAACATCATAATATAAGAAAATAGAAAAAAAAGAATTGACCAGTTTTTTATGTTTAAATTAGCTGGCTTCATAAGAATACAGGATTAAATCAGCTAAAAAGTTGCTTGAAATCCTATATGTATCCATATTGTCTGCTGGTACACTTTTCCTCCTATAATCAAACAAAAATGTTGTCAATTAAAAATTCCAGGATTACCATGACATCCTCGTCTAAACACTTTTATGGAATCGGTGTGACATAGGTCTGTATTAAATTGATTTTATGGTCTTTCAAACGTTTAGATTTTATCTGCACTGAAGAGACATAAGTTGTCGAAATGCGCATATGCAGAAAATAAATTCACAGTTACTTCGGTATTTAGTTATTTGTTACCACTGGGTCGATGCCTCTGCTAGTGGACTGTTAGTCCCCGAGGGTATTCACCAGCCCTGTAGTCAGTACTTCGGTGCTGACCCGAAAGCCGATTTTATTTCGAACCTTGCAATATCTAAATGTTTGTAAATTTTGTTGAAAACTAAGGAGTATCTCCCTCATGCAAAGCTCTGTCCTTAGCTGCTTTTAGCTTTTCATTTAGATCATATTGGGTATTTGTTCTCTATCAGTTTTTTTAACNTATTTGATTTTATGGTCTTCCAAACGTTTAGATTTTATCTGCACTGAAGAGACAGAAGTTGTCGAAATGCGCATATGCAGAAAATAAATTCACAGTTACTTCGGTATTTAGTTATTGGAAACATAACTTTAAAATATTGATGGACGCAGTTGAGGAATACGCCAAGCAATGGGCTAAGAGAGAGAAGGAAAAAGTTGAAACACTGTCCGACTGGATCAGGTCCATAAAGTCATTGATTGTAGCTCGATTTAGGCGCCTAAAGACAACCATGAGCCCCAATTTAAAAATCATATTCAATGACCCCGAGGTAGAAAAAACATTGTCCTTCCTCCATGACAATTATGCCATCGCACCAGCTGACAAGGCCCAAAACAACATCACATTTATCTGCAAAAGACATTACATTGACTGCTTAATGGAGAAGATGGGCATTGACAATTCATTTGGCAACCCGACATACAAACTCTCCACCATACCAAGGGAGGACATACTAAACAATCACAAATCAGTATTGTCTTCCTTTGGTATCAGTTTGAGTGAAGAGAACAACAGCCTGCCTTGTATCTACTGGGTACCTAAATTACATAAATGCCCTTACAAACAGATACATTGCTGGATGTGCCAAATGCACAACAAAACCCCTTTCTAAGCTCCTCACTTCATTATTACTGCAGTCAAAGATGGCCTCAAGATATATAGTGATAAAGTATACTCCAAAAGTGGAGTGAATCAGATGTGGATTATCAAAAACTCAAAACACTTATTGGAATATATATATTCAACTGAACTCAACCACTGCAACATTGTCAGAACATTTGATTTTTTTACTCTCTATATTTCTTTTCCACACGATAAGCTTAAGTCAGTACTCCGGGATTTAATACATCGGTCTTTCTGTAATAAAAAGGGTGAAAGAAGATATTCATTTTTAGTGATTGGTAAAGATGGGGCATATTTTGTTAAACATCACACTGATTCACACAAAAAGTATACAGAGGAGGATGTCATTGCAATACTGGAATTCTTGATTGATAGCATATTTGTAGAATTTGGAGGACAAATTTTCCAGCAGACAATAGGGATAACTATGGGGACTAATTGTGAGCCACTTTTAGAAGATTTGTTTCTGTATTTCTATGAAGTCTGGTTCATACAAGGGCTAGTTCAGAAAAAAAACAATAAGCTAGCCAAATCCTTTAATTTCAGTTTCCGTTATAAAGATGATGTTCTTTCATTGAACAATCCTCAATTCAAGGATAATCTTCATCTTATATTCCCAAATGAACTCGAAATTAAAGAGACCACTGATACACCATCATCAGCATCATACCTGGACCTTTACCTCTACATTGGCAACTCTGGACGTCTGAAAACAAAACTTTACGACAAGCGTGATGATTTCGACTTTCCAATAGTGAACTTCCCGTTTTTGAGCTGTAATATTCCCACTTCTCCGGCATATGGCGTGTACATTTCACAACTCATTCGCTATTGCCGCGCCTGTAGTTTGTACAGCGATTTTGAGAACAGAGCAAAATTACTGTCTCAAAAACTTATACATCAAGGGTATGTTCAGTCACTGTTGCAATTGTCACTATAGAAGTTTTACGGTCGTCACCACGATTTGACAGACCATTACAATGTTTCGGTTTCACAAATGAGAAGAGATATCTTTGGGTAGATCCAGAGTTTGTTACCGGACTGACTAACACCAACAGTGACAAAACTTGACATTTCACTGGCAGTGTGACGGTTGCCACGCAGATCATGCTTACCCTTCCGGGGCACCTGATGATACCTCAGTTTTTATAGGGGTTCACACTGCTAGTGCTTTAGTTTTGTGACGTTCTTGTTCTTTTTTGTTTATTTGTTTTGTCTTTGTCATACTGTCTCAATTCGTGTTGCTATGATTTGCCGTGATTTTGGATTTATGATTTTAGAATTTTCCCTTTCCTCGTTCTTGCTTCGGTATTCGTTTGCCGATGTATTCGAGATAAAAGGTATTTGAATCTGTAAGTCAACTGTTTATTGGATGAAATGTCAGCACTGTGATTCAAACAATTGATATCACCAAACACAAAAAAAAAACCACAACGGTATTCTAGAAATAGATGAATCTGAAAATACTGTCATATGGAATGAATTTCCTGCTAAATTGAAAATATTATTGTCAGCATAATGTACGCAAATTTTGGCCAGAACCTCTTACAGATTAACGGATGTTTAAATCCGCGATGCCCGAATGTCCCAGATCGGAACTTGATTACTTTGTTAAGATGAAAAACATTGGAATAGTTCATTCTATACTGGCGTTGCTTTTTTGGCATTGACCTGGTTTAGAAATTGATATTACAATAGCATTTATGCCATACTTAAAGTTAACTAATAAATCTATATACTTTCAATTATGTACGAGAATGCGTCAGATGCTGATATTTTATTAGCAGAACAAGCTAAATTTACTGCGGAGAGACCCTTTCACTAGTCATATTTCTAATTCCACCTTATCTTAGAACCTTGAATTTATCCTTGCATTAGCGTTAGCACTCGCAAACACGAAGGAGATAAGCAAGTTTCCTCATTAACTGTTTATCAATCATATAGGTATATCTATTCTGTTGCTCAAAACAATATAAGGTTGTCAATGTAAATATTTTGCAATTAAGGAATAAAATTTAAGCCCGTATCATGAAGTACATGTATATTGCATTGTTTGTAGCTGTACATAGATTAGCGATTTTTATCCCTCCCGCAACGCGACGCGGGGATAAGTAATGCCGGGCGTCCGTCCGTTCGTCTGCCTTGTTAGCGCAGTAGCAAATTCATTTCTATATGAATTTTGATGATATTTATACAGTAGTGAAAAGATGCCTCAAGCGAGTTCAAAGATGAGTTCTATTACAAATTTTTCGTAAGAGTTATGGTCCTTTTCAAATTTGGAAATTGACAAAATATCCATCTAATACTATGAACCAAAAAAAGACTGTCCTTACCAGGGACAGTCATTTTTTAACTGTCAGCGACTGCCAAAAACTGAAAAAGACTGTGAAATGTATTTGTTTGTTAGAGACTTCCATTGACACTGACAGTCATTGATAGAATCTTAATATGTCTTCCTATGACATTGGCTCCCTGCTTGTAATACTGACAGACGATCTTAGACTTTTTGAAAATTTACCTGGACTGTCAATGTCTGTGGCCATCGCTTATAGTCAAGGACAAACAAGTTAAACTCTCATCTTTCTGATAGTGACTGTCAACATCACATACAAACATTAACAAACATTTTTCACTGCATATCAGTTAAAAATTCTGACACTTCATTGGTTTAATACTGATAAGCTGATATGTATAATTCTGGAGTATGGAAAGCGCCGGTCCGATTTTCTGATATTGACGGTCAATGCTGGAAAACGGACCGCGCGATTTGAGTTGACTTCACTCTTATAATACGCATTACGACCACGATTAACATTTAATGTCAATGTTTTTGATCAATACAATAAAATTATTTCAAAAATGTTTTTTTAAACTAACGATTTGAAGTCAATAAAATGAAAAACAGTTTGAAGTATAGAGACCTGATTTGAAAAGATTAACCTTGTTTTTAGTTGTTAAGTACTTCAACACTGTAGCTGAAAAGGAAGACACTTTTAGTATTAAGGTAGCTATGGCTTTAATATATGTCCTTTTTCATGTTTTACAGGATTAATCATTTGTTTATTGTAATAATATTCTCTTTCTTGTTGAATCAAGCATCAAGTCAGTGCCTTTTTGTTGTATAATATAGATTAATATTTCTTCAATACAATAAACACAATAGTAAACGACATGAAAGGCAATATTACAAAATTTGGGCTGCCCTCGGGTTGTGATATAGACCATGAAACTGATATGACCCTCGCATTCGGCTCAGGCCATATCAGTTTCCATGGTCCATATTACAACCCTTGGGCAGTCCAAATTTTGTGATATTGCCTTCAATGTCATTTACTATTGTGTAAAAACTATTACCTAGATTGTTAATGACTGTCATTGTCAGCTGCAGTCATTGTCAGCTGCAGTCATTGACAAATGTTCTCAACATTTACTTTGTCTGACATTGACTGTGTCCATCATTCACAGGCATGGACAAATATTCTCCACATTTTGAATTTTCCTTTCTACGTGGTTTTTTCTGCAATATTTATAACTTTTAAACTCAAATTTTAATCATATTATCTTTTTCGTATTCTAAAAAACAAACAAACAGACAAAAAACAAAAACGAAAAAAAAAGAAAAAGAAAAATGCTTTTTAAACAGCATATATATATATTTCATCTAGAATATCATCGCGGTATTTGACATATACATTGACAAAAAAAAATCCTCTGTTTAAATTTGTATATCGAGATCCTTGAAGACACATTTCTAAATTACTATTCTTTTTCTTTTATAAGACAAGATTTAAATGTATAATGTATTGATGAAGAAACGAATACAAATAAATAAAACAAGGAAAAGGAATAAAAGACAAAAAATAACCGGCTTTTATTCCAAGCATTTTATTATAATTTGAACTTTTATTGAAAGTGAATATTCAATAAATGCAGGTTACTGTGACAAATGTATCTACTCGAATTCAGTAACACCCGTACATGTATAAAGATATACCTGTATATTGATACAGCTGTATATTGAATGGTGTTGACAGTGGTACATGTTTTGTAAATTGCATGGGTTAAGGCAACTCTCTCAGGTAATTTGCAATCAGGTTACCTGTTTGTCATCTCAAATTTTGATAAAATTACATTCAGAACAGAGATCGGGCTAATAAAATTGTCCTGTATATAATACACAATATAACAGAAAATGAATAAATAAATAACAACAAAAACATGAAAATAAAAAATAAATAATAAAAAATAGTGATAAAGAAATAAGAAAATAGAAAGATTGAATATTTTATATTTGAAATTAATATTTAAAACAATAAGGTACAATGGGCTTACATTATCAAAACATAGTTTGTACCAGTCACTTCTTAACAAGCTCGGATTTAAAATGAAAAATCGCAGTCAGTTGTGTATTTTAAAAACTGGTTCTCATATATCGGCAAACCATTTCCTGTATTTAAAATATATACATGAAATTTCAATATGTCAAAAGAATTATTTCAAAATTATAAGTTGTTTTCAAGATGTGAAATTTAAAAAATGACCAATTTTACATACAAATGCACTAGCATTATCGACCGGAACTCACCATTAAGTGAAAAGGGAGCTAACTGTGCATTATGAAACAGTCCAATTCGAGATCAATCCTTTAAGGGATGCGAGATCAGCATGTCATTTTCATTTTCGGGAAATTAAATTTGTTTCTTGGGATTTGAATATTTTTTTCAAGTTTGTGATTCCATGATTAGACTCCCCCTACCCTACGAAAAATATACCGTCCAAGGGACAAAACACGACAATGTCCCTGACTGTCCGTAACAGGACTGTATAGTTCTTTTTTTGTACCGCGTATTTCCTTGCATACAATATTGAGCAGAAAACTCAGATATATCGTTTCCTGTATCTTTTGTTTCATCAAAGATAATTAATTAAGTCATAAATTAATTACATCAAATAAGACGCTGACATAATTGAAGACATGAGTCAACTATTTATATAATTTTTGGCATGAAGATTCTGATATTTATAGGATTTCGAAAGAATTTTATACATATTACCGCAAAAATGAATTGTAATTAGAGGAGATTAAAATTTAAAAAGTTATCCGAAAATGTAATGTGCCTTTTTTATTTTAGCTCTGTGTATGCCCATTGTATATAAATTTACAGTTTTAACCTACTGCGAGCCTCTGTCACCAATGCAGACGGGTAATTTGATTGTAAATTCTACAGAAACAGATTTAAATTACGTCGCATTCGACAAAAGTTTAGTTGATCGTATCCAGTTTCAACCATTTAAGATTGACTTTAGATTACATAACATTCCGTATTTATATTGTATAACATTTTTTTGATAGAAATCACACCTCTTTTTATTGAAAGTTATATAATGTGTATCCACTGTATGTTTTCTTAGAGAAGAGCCCCTAACATTACATATTACAAGTCTTACTGCTTCGTATTGTATTTCATTGTCGGATAAAAGAAGGAAGGGGTTCCAGGGGTTGAAACCCTCTTGTCTGGAATCATGTCAAATCTACAGGCAAATATTGACAAAAAAGCAGGATTCCGGGCTCCACCCATAGAGCTCAAAGCTCAACTCGCTAGACTCAGCCGGGCTCCCCTCACTGGGCTCTGGACTCTCAGACTGCTGTGGAGCCCATGTTATTTCCCCAATCTTTCCTAGTACATATATTTTAAAACCCAAAGCCTATGTACAGCTACGATCAATCACATGAAAATGTGGTTTATTTTCTTATTTACAGTAAGTGTAAGTACCAAGGACCACTTTACACAATTTTCAACAAGATTTTAGCATATCTTGAAAAAAAAAACCAACATAGGAACAGATTAACTGCGAAGTCAAAAAAGAAAAAAAAAGGATGTGTTTCTATTTGAGGCACATACTTTTGTGTTTCTTGTGTAGCTATGCCATTTGTTGTTTTTTTCCATACATGTATGTGATGTGGTTTAGATGTTTATTTTACGGTTGTCTCGAACTGTTCGTTTAACATGTTCACTCATGTATAACAAAAAAGATCAATAAATGAAACGCTGGCGTGCTGTCCGTCTTGCTTTGTTGCATGTTTAATATAACGGATTATCACATGCGGACAAAGGTAGGTCTTTTGTTAATTTTTTACAAGGCCTTGAAAATTTATCACAAGTTTAATAGCTGTCGTCTATAAGGAACAACACTTTAACAGATAGCTTTATTCTGTGTGGGGTTTTGATGGTGTTTTGACTTTTCATAGATATTTTGGAGGTTATTTTTACAACTTATTTTACAGAAACTCATAAATTTAGCAGATGTAGAGCGGCATTCACAAATCGAAAATTGTCACTTTTTCAAACGGTATATCAATATTGCAATATTGCGGAACTTTCGAGATAGGGACTCTTTGTAGTTGAAGGCACTTGCGGATTCGGCCTTTGAAAAAAGGGGTTCAAATGGGGTTCCATAAAAAGGGGGACTAAAGTCAGTTTTGCTAGTTGTAATCGAATTTTGCCTGAATTCTGCACATAATGTTTAACTGAAATAAAGGAGGTACCACATCTTCCGCAACTGGATCCGCCAATGCAAAGGCATTAAATTAGTACCTTAATACAAGTAACGAGGATTAGAACTGTATGATTGACCTATTAAATAAATAAATGTCGACATACCTCCTTAAAATAGTGTAAAAATTAATACCCTTACAGTATACCATTCTAGTAACATTTCCGAAATGACATGTTTTACATTTTTTTTAACCAAAAAAAAAATCATTTCATGCGAGTAGCATTGCAAAATTATTCACCTTTTGCTCATCATTAATAATGAACCAATAAAGGGATATGGAGTAAAAATCGGGGAGTAAACATATCGGGTGCTAACTGTCAGATTATTTTTTTTGTACTCAAAACACAAATTTGAGTTGGAAGTCCTGTATGTCATTTGAGATATTTCAGTGTGTTCGCTGGTAATATCCGAGTCAACTAGAAAAGGTGTATTGAATATAGGCAGTGAATTACTATTGTGTCCAACGACAAATTCCGGGCAATTGTTTCCTGTTCGACATGCTATTGTTTTTACAAGACATTTGCAAAATGTATATAATAACGTGCTTTTTGATTTTAAGAAAATATATAGATCAGTCTCAATATCTTTTTCAAATAATCCAAGTAAACTGTTTTCTCAAATTCCCTTCGAATGTTTCACAAATTGTCAGGCATGCAAAGTATTTATAAATGAGATTGCGTGATGCGTCACTCAAAAAAAGTTTCAAATTGTTATTTTATCAAAATAATAGAAATTAACTGACTGACAGAAGAGGTTGATATAATCGAGATATATATGTCGTATTCTTTCATTCATCATTTACAATCTAGCTTTTAAAAATCGGTGCAAATGAAAGCAATGTTTGAGCAAAATCAGTGCATATTAATGCAAATTGGCGCCGTTCCAAAACATCGTAGTTTTGAAATAAAAAAAATGAATGGATTCGAGTATTATGGAATATTTTTTATAATACGAACTGGCATGTACATCACATTTGTTTTATCCAATTAGTGAACGATATGTGTCGCAGTAAAATATATTGTGTATTAAATCAAGCACAACATTATTTTGTCTGATATTGCTTCACTGAAACACTCATAATTTCATACTTTATTTGTCAAAGTGCACTTTTGGGAGATAAGTGTAAATTGGTGGCAAAGTGCTTACTCTCCATGCTTGAAACCTTTCAGGGACCAGGTATTAGATGAAAACTTGTTTTCAGTTTATCCACAGGCTGCGATGTCTTTTTAAGGAAATGTATTTTGTTTAGCCACACTGCTGAATAAGTGTATTGTAAGGATAAAAGTAATTTTATAAAACAAATTCAACACCAATAAGAAAATAGCTTATAGCTCTATTTAGTATTAGACGATTGTTGGATGGAGTACATGCTTGTTCTTAAAATGAATATATATTGTTACAAACGTTTATTTAAAAAAATCCTGTAATTCAAAAAATCTTATTTTTGTGATCCAGTAAGTAAAGAAAAGTACATTCCTGTGATGGTGTGATCGAGTGTGAGAATTTTAATAAATTCAATAATTCCGTAAATTAAAAAATAACAGAACGTTACTTTCTGTTATCCAGAACCTGCGTGTGGAATAATATTGGCTCAGGGTTCCAATCAAGGGATTACGGGCTTCATCACATGGACTCCGGTCTCAAACATAAAAACCCCAGCCTCTATTACAGTGCCCCAGGCTTCACTCATAGGGCTCCGGGCTCCACTCAATGGGCTCCGGTCCATATCAGCATGAGCACCGAGGTGTCATAAAGCTCTGGAGTAGCTCATCAAAATTATTCCAGTTGGGGTTAACATATGTGTTATGGTCTCATGTTCATTTACTCCATATCCTTTCGTAAAATATTGTTTTTACCCCGATCTGTGATTTAGTTAACAGTTAGCAAATTGACTTATTTTTTTCTGTCAGTATCAGGTCATTTTTGTTTGTTTTAGTTCCATTATTTATACAACTCTTCTCAGGGGCCCAGTAATGATACTTCCTACTAGTAATTAGCCAAGATACACCAGAACAAAATACACTTAAGGCCATGAAAACAAAATCTGTGAAATAACTAACAACCCTTAAAGTCACACATAGTGAGTTACATATCTTAAAAGTATAATTGTCCATTTAAATAAGCCCACAAGAATCAGCTATAACTCTCGATGTGTAAAGGTAAGCATTTGCATTATACCACTGTCAAACAAATTAATTTTCCTTCTGACCATGTGAAAATTCTGACTTATTGAATCAGTATGAAACAAAACTCTTAACCCACATAATACTCCAAGATTGCTACTATTTATAACACACACTGAATGACTTTACTTTGATCAAATAGATAAGTATTCTCTTTCTTAATAGCCAGAGTAAACTATCTGACTTATTCTCCATGTATCATGTATACATGTTGCCAAGTGATATTCATGTTGAATGAAAAATAATTCTAAGGTACAACTTTTATTATAACTTAACAGAATTATATACACAATTTTGCCCTAAGGGGAAACTACTCAGTATAAATTTACTTTTAGTTTCATGCCGAAACCAGCAGCCTATGTGCATACGATGGGTAGCAAAATATAGACCCCTGGCTTGACAATACACCAATCCAACCAGCTGGAACGATGGTTCCGAATAGAGTTGTGAAGCTGCTACTTCACTGGTTTGAAACTGTGGTTTCATGTATATATATATATATATATATATATATATATATATATATATATATATATATATATATATATATAGCTAGTGTTGGATTGATGGTGGAATGTGCATTTTGTTAAATGATCCCCATAAATATCCCGGGGATATGATGAAATTTTTGAAATAAACAGTGATAATATTTCATTAAGGTCCAGAACTCAGATTGGAAAGCTGAGTGTCCCCCAGAATATATAATAAAATAAGGGTTACCTTTAACATTGCCATGAAAGAAAAATTAAAAAATAAATAAAACAAGTACTAATGAACATATATCAGTATATAAAATCATTGTTTAGATTGTGATCATAGAAAATTCAAAGCAATTAAAACTTTTCAAAATAATAAGAAAAACTGTCTATTCAATGCTAAATTTTTCTTCAAATTTCATTAGTCATTTCATTCAAAAGTCGCTGTCTGGATACCATCTTGAATTATTTCTTATTTAAATTTTTCCTAGGCTAGATTGAGCAGATTTGATAGATCCTGGTGTAACTCTTATGTATCTACACTGACTATCAGAGGACCAACGCCCCAAGATTTTTATCAAATGGTCTTTAATTTGTGCCTTTCCAGCACTTGTTGCTGGTCCAATTCTTAAACTATGGTCATTGTAATGACTTGATTTATAGCCACACAAGTCTAGAATGTTTTTAACACAGCTGATAAAATATTGCCTCTCAAGGGATTTCTTGTCAACAGATATGAAAAGTGGATCAGATAAGAATGCAGACATAATTTCCTTTCTTTTTTTTGATATATGCTAAAAGCATACTAAAAGGACAGAGATCGTGGCCCAATTTAAGAATCTGAATGTCAATACTTTTCTTGAAAGGATCAGTTTTTGATTGCTTTAACTTTAAAATTACTAGGTCTTTGTAAAAAACAATATCCCCAATACACAAATTACAAAAGAATCAAATTGGGTGGATTTTGGCACTTTGAATTCCCCACATCTCAAAAAACCATAAAAAGATGTATCACAAACAGTTTTAAACATTTTATCGGTGAATGTGGAAACAATTCCCAAATTTAAACGTTTCACTAATTTTTTTTCCAGAATGTCAAATGTAATAGGAAGTTTGATATGTTTTGTACACTTTTGTAATCTTTTTACTGAAATTAAAATGTAAGAAAGTCTAAATAAAGGTGTATTATTTACAGACTGCAAGGGATCACTATAGTTGCTCTCTAGATATTTTTTTCTCACCCTACCTGTAGTGCTTTCTATGTAACCAAAACCTTGGTGAGATTTTTTTGTCTCAACCGTGGGTGAGACAAGCTACACGCACATTTTCCCGCCAAATTATGGCAATCATCGTTCTATATGAATTGGGACAGGCGCAATTTTTGCGCCTGTCCCAAGTCAGGAATATGTTGGTCATTGGGTTGTCCTTGTCTTCTTATAAAATTTTAGTTTCTTTATATTTTGGTTATTTGATGTGGTTTGTTTCCATTGATTTATTCACTTTTTTACCTTTTCGGGGCCATTTAGGACTTACTATGTGGTGTGAGGTCCCTCACTGTGTTGAAGACCATATGGTGACCCCTAGATGTTTTTTGTTGTTTTAACCTGGATATGGGATGTTGTCTCCTTGACATTTACCCTATTTCCTTTTTTTTATATTAAGTTTGTCGGTTATTCAAACATAATTAAAGTCATAATTATTGCTACACTGACGTGTTTTGTGCTGATAATGTTTCAGTCTGTAGTGTGATTTTATGGAAAGCTAAAACTTGAAATCGCCTTTTAAAAATCCCGCGCTCAAATGTCATGACGTTGCAAAGAAAGGGACGTAACTGCCGAATGTAAACAAACGACATGAAGGTGAACTTCAGATTTTCTGACATATATGAGAAATTACAGTGTAAAAATACAATAAACAAAATTGGGAGGACAAGACTAGAAAGTGATTGTGTAATGTGTAATGATTTGAATTATTTGAATGTAACAGTATCGCGTTATTACGCCTGGTCACGAATGACGTTATGTCCAATGTCAACAAGTCATTCGTGTTGGAAGAGTGAGAAAAAAAATCAAACACGGGTTGGTGTGCAAGACAAAGAAATCTCAGACACCCGCGGGCAAGATTAGGCACTCTCTGACTCCGCAGAGCCTCGTCAGAGACATCCTTAATCTTGCCCTTGGGTGTCTGAGATTTCCTTGTCTCGCACACCCACCCGTGTGAGATTCTTATAATCTTATCCCACATAATAAAGTTTAATGGTAGAATATTGCAAATTCAAAAATTTGGTAGCAGTGAGCAATAAAGTAAATTAAAATGTCTTCAGAAATAGGGGGTAAACCATTTTGTTGAAAACCATTTAATAACATGAAAGTCTCTTTTTAAAACCAGTCTCATACACAGTTCTTGTATTGGTTGCTATTCCACCACCCCAAAGTTCATTAACAGCTTGGTTTAATGCCACATTACTTCGGTGCTGCTTGGACACCTCTCTGGATGTTGTACTGCATTGGAAGCCAGTAACGAGAAAGGGCATCACTGATCTCATTTTGACATCCTGGAACATGCTTTGCACTAAAGTAAAAATTGTTTTTACATGCACACCAAGTTAATCTTCTCGTCAGTCTCATAATGCCTTTATTTACGATTGCTACAGTAGCTTCATTATCACAGAAAAGAATACGCTTAGCTCTACGTTCTAAACCCCACAATATTGTTGCAACTACAATTGGATAGAGTTCAAGAAAAGGCATTGATGTTGTTTTTGTCTGGGTACGAAATGTCTGTTGGCCAAGATGAAAAGAAGAATCTTCCTTTGTAATATCCACCAAAACCTTTTGTAGAGCTAGCATCTGTGAACAGTTCCATATCATAACTTGAAGTGTAATGTCTATTATAAAATAAGTTTACACCATTCCAGCTCCTGAAGAAACGTAACCAAAAGTCAAGTTTTGTACGGCAATCTTTACTCAACCTCACATAGTGATGCAAATCATTGACGGTAGTAGACACAAGATCTACCGGGTAAAATGACCCTGGAGGCAAAATTTAGATGACCCAAAAGTTGCAATAATCCCCTTTTTGTACAAGAACGTTTCCTACATAAATTATTAATAAATTCACAAATACGATTAAATTTATCAAGAGGCATTCGGCATTCGGCATCCCATGGCTTCTGTATCAATAATAATTCCAAGATATTTTAAGCACTTAACTGGACCGATAGTTTTGTGCTTAGCCAAAGGAATATTAAGTCGGCTAAAAATCATTGTTATAATATTCATTGTCATTTCCCCATCAGTGTCTGGTTGGTCTATCGTTAGAAAGTCATCAAGTAAGTGCAGAATATTGTTAACCTTGTAATAATGCTTAGCTATAAGACACTGCCTGTGACACATGATCAAAATTTTTTGGACTAGACCGACAACCAAAAGTTAGGCGAACATGAAAATAATACATACCTAACCATTTTACACAGAAAAGAGGCCACTGACTTGGGGTTATTGGGCAAATTTTAAATGCATCTGACTTGCACAACCAAGAATTTTTCCCATATTTTGGTATTATTTCTGTGGCATTATCTATTCTAACATATGACATAGAGCAATCCTGTTCGTTAATAAGATCATTAATACTTATATGGTTATTATCATTGTGAGGTGCTGACAGATCCAATATTAACCTCTTTTTCCCAGAGTATTTCCCTTCAGCAATGTCAGTTGGACTGACCCTATAATTTTTAAAAGGGCTTCTCTGAAAGGGCCGTACATAAAACCTTTATTTACTTCTTTGTTCATTAATTCAGAGACAATGTCAGGATTTTCTCTTGCAGCTATACTATTTTTACATTCTTTTGTGGGTAATTCTGTAATTGAGACTAAAGTATCAAAACCTTTATCCAAACCACTGCACAAATAATTGACAAATTCCCTATCTGGATGAAAAGATCATTCTTGTGCAAGTTGGGCAACATCTATAGGGGTAGTAGCACAATTTGGAAATTCCTGTAGTCATTTCTCTGTCTGAGAAGTTTGATAAGTCCCCTTCTGTGACTTGGATGCACAGGTATTATCTTCTTTATATGCAGGTTTATGAGAGTTGGACATAGTTATTTGTCTGTCTGCACCTACAGATTGTGAACTTTTATGACAAACTAATGCAGAATGCCCAGTTGATTCACATTTGCTGCAGATATGCATAAAAAGACAACTATTTCGCATACAACCTTTACTACTATTAAAATTATTACAGACCTCTTTGCCAAAATGAAAAATTCTGGGCTACCAAATTTGTCTGTTATCATGGTTATGAAATTTTCAGATTGTCTAGTGTTTAGTTCAGTTGTTTTATTTTGAGAAAACACGGATGACGGCATAGGACAAAATGGAAGTAATGTGATCAACTAAATTGCATAATTTGCATTTATTAATGTTCACTCCTGCAGTAATTAAAGAAAGGAGGTGCCGGTCTCTTTTACTCCAGTCTACCTTAACTCCCTTCTCCCTAAGAAGAGCTGATTTAGCAGAAAATAATTTGTGATAGTCATAAAATTTGTCACCATAAATATTGCTTATGTCTATGATGTCATCTTCCTATGCATCTAACTCTGCTCTTTGGTCAGGATAAACCTTAGCAATAACCATTTTATATTTCCAAAAGGCTTTAATAAATTCTTGTATAGTAAGTTTCCTATATAAGCGGGGGTCATTCTTTCCTGATACATTCATTTCTACCCCATTGGCTGAAAAAGAGTGAATTTGGGGACTTTCATAGTTAGGTATGAGCAAAGATGCCAAATTAATGTCCAAACCATCAATGATTTGCCTCTGAATTGACGGAGAAATAATATCCACATAAGAAAAATCATCTCTCCGAAAAATGTTCCTTCATCAATAAATAACAAAATACCGAGGTTACTGTGAATTTAGGTTCTGCATATGCGCATTTCGACAAATTATGTCTCATCAGTGCAGATGAAATCATGAACCGAAATATAGGTGTAAAACTGATTGAGAACAAATTACCACTAGGGTCAAAACAGGAAAGCCAAAATTAGCTAAGGACAGAGCTATGCAAGAGGGAGATACTCCCTAGATTTAAACCAAATTTTCTAAATTTTAGATATTGCAAAATTTCAATTAAAATCGGTTTTCGGGCCAGCACCGAAATGCTGGCTACTGGGCTGGTGAATACCCTCGGGGACTAACAGTCCACCAGCAGTGGCATCGGCCCAGTTGTAACAAATAACAAAATACCGAGGTTACTGTGAATTAAGGTTCTGCATATCCGTATTTCGACAAATTATGTCTTATCAGTGCAGATAAAATCACAATTTTCAGAAATTCATGAACCGAAATATAGGTGATTGAGAACAAATTACCAATATTAAATGATTCCTGGGCAGTTTGTTGAATTGTAATCCTCTGTGATGGTGGCTCTGACGGGGTTCCATTCTGCGTATCGAGATACCATTGGTTTAAATTAAACTCCTGATTTTTATCCTGTGGTGTGATTTTGTTCACTCATTGACTGACTGTTTGCTGAAGTCCTGCAAAGCACTGCATTATAAATGATACATTCTGGTCTGGAGATGTTGTATTTTTACTACTGTCAGGACATAAATTACTATAGTTCTGATAAATGCAAAGGTTCATTACATGGAGTAGGTAAAACTGCACAGTTCTGATTCACTGGTAATTCATTCAAACATTAATTCCATTGTAACTCTTCAGCTGCTGCACTATTGTCATTTCTGTTTTCAGCATGAATGGTATTGGCAGATGTAATCTCCGTACTGAAGTTTTCAAGATATAATTGCTTCATGCCATTGGGTGTTCTAATACTCTTCTTTTGAAGTTCCTCTTTAAGCTGAGTTACAGTCCAATTTGCTGGGTTATTAAAATCCCAGTTCTTTTCATATGGTGAACTTGTTGTCCTTTTCCGAACACCTTTTCCACGTCCAGACATGATTTAGTTTTAAGATTGATACACAAATATTTTTAAACTTAGATATTTCAAAAACTGCTGAACTGCATAAAGTTAAAATTATGAATATCTCTTGGCAGCATACACATTAATTAATACACAATCATAATGGTATAACCCTAAACTTTGGGAGTGGTTTGTATATACAAAGGACAAAGAACGTTATCTGTGAAGGGGTTTACAACAATCCCTGCTGTTGAAAGTAATTAACTTCAAATTTCTGTATGTCAGGAACCTGATTGATATGTGAAAAGAAATCTGTTACTTCTCTCCACTAAACAAACACAAACCATGAGAAAGTTCACAAATAATTGTATAAACACAACTTGAAAGAATATTCTAAATGACAAAGATTTCGACTTTTTATCTTGAAATATAATGTATTTTTGATGTAACTTTAGATCCCATATTCAGATGAAATTGATAGTCTCCACCCTACAGGATTTTTTAACTTGATGATTATTTTTTGTTGGTTTCAACAAAGATTACGATCCATGCGCGTGTCATACTTACATGTATATAACATTCATGTAACGATCAATGGTGACTGGAGGTCTAGACAGGTAATTTTGAAAGTTGAGATAGATATAACTTGATTCTCCTAAACCAATTTAACAAAGGTTTAATAGACACACACATTAATACAAAATGTGATACACAGGGGATTTGGATTAAGAAAATTATCTTTGCAAAATTAGCCAGGAGGGAATACTCTTTCATAATGATTCTATATAATATACATGTACACAATTTTTCAGAATAGATAATTTCTTTGATCTAAATGAAGATTAGAATTTGATAAAGAACATGAATATTTCTTCCTTGCATTATAAAACGCATGCCAATTAATATCTATGCATTAAGAATTCAGTTGTAACAATTTTACAACACCAAATATTTTGCTTTGATTTTTTTTTATTTTGATGATATTTTTCTTGCCATTTTTTTTTCAATATATCAATGAATTATAAATTAAATTTATATAAACAGTACAATTACAGTGTTTCGGCATACAGATATGAGCAAGAGACCTATACAAAACATGATTTATATGTCTCTGTACAAGCAGAAATTTACTAAGAAACATCGTTTAAGATATTGTAGAATAATTTTATTCCCTTTCCTAATAAATATAGATTAAACCACAAGATCCCGTTCATTACCATATTTTATCCACTAGAGATAGTTAAAATTTGAAATTTTAATTGCAAGGCTTGCCGGGCATTTTAACTATACACCATATTATCAATATCCCTCTTGTTGCATATTTGCAGTAAATTTGTACCCAATTTGAGTATTAGATGGCATTGACACCATATCGCATACTTTTTATACCCTATTGTTGCATGTTTTCAGTATATTTGTACCTTATTTATGTACTAGATTGCATTTACACAATATTGCATACTTTAGATATCTATATTGTTGCATTTTTTCAGTAAATTTGTACCAGATTTGAGTATTAAACGGCATTAACAGCATATGGCATGCCTTCTATATCCATATTGCTGCATTTTTCCAGTAAATTTGTATTAAATTTGAGTACTATATGGCATTTATACCAAATACTATACTATTGATAACCTTATTGTTGCATGTATTCAGGACATTTGTACCAAATTTGAATGACAGCAGCTAGATAGTATTGTGACAAAATGGCATATACTATGCATAAACCATTTGTTGCATCGTTTAGACATATATGTGCCAAGTTTGAGTTTAAGTTGGCATTTACGGCATACTAAACATGAGTGCTTGTTAGTATATAAATTTCTTGCATGTGTTCAGGGAACATTATGCCAAAGTGAAAATATCCTTTTGCGCACTGTGAGTATTAGGATGTTAATACGTCATTTCATAATATTTTCTCGCAAGTTTTCGGAAAGTAAAATTGTTGAAAAAATATTACTTTGTCTATTTTTTGTAAACTTTATTGAAAAATATGTTTCACGAACAATCTCGATCTTCACGAACATAATTTAATTGTCAAAAGGCTTTCGGCCGAAAATTCATAAACACGTTAAAATACAAATTAAAGAATATGTTTTTGCGGTTTTCTATTCACATTATCGGTTTTAGAAAAAAAGATATGCGCATTGTCACTATATGTTTTTGGCATTTTTGGCTAATAATTATTATTTATGGTTGTAGAAATGTTCTGTTCTGTTCTACTGTTCTACAGGTATGTTCCTCCTTAGCCATCTGCTGGCGTGTAAAAAGCACGATTAATTTTCTGTATCATTGCTTTATTTGGAAACATAAAAATTGCAAATGTGCAACAATAGAAATATCGATATTATAAGATATCGTGTAAATACCATCTAGTACTCAAATTTTGTAAAAAATTTCTACTGAAAATCTGCTACAATAGGGATATCGATACTATGCCAAATTGTGTAAATGCCACCAGGGACTATACATTACAATATGTATTATTTGTCCCAGGTGGAATTTATCATAAACTTTTGCAAACCTATATGTATTGTGTGTCTACAATTTTTTTTGGCAAGGTAAACGAGGAACAGAACTAACAAATATTGTCACGAATTCCAGTATTCCTTTTTTTGAGTTGAATCACTTCGATTCGCTAACAATTGGAAAAGACAACTAACAGCTTGCCTGTGTTTGTAAAAATGTAAAGATACGATGAAATTTACTATCAAAGCAGTAGAAAATTTAGAATGTCTGTCCATGTCTGTGAATGATGGAGACAGTCAATGCCAGACTAGGTAAATACAGAGAACGTTTGTCTATAGCTGCAACAGACAATGACTGTCATTGTCAGTCTATGTAACAGTTTGAAATGTTTGTCAATGTCGATATGTGATGTCGACAATCACTGTCAGACAGATGCGAGTTTAAAGTGTTTGCATTGACTGTGAGCGATGTCCACAGACATTGACAGTCCAGGAATCTGAGATCGTCTGTCAGTTTCACAAGCAAACCGAAACAGTCATGGGCAGACATATCAATATTCTGTCAATCACTGTCAGTGTCAATGAGAGTCTCTAACAAACTAATGCAGTATATTTCACAGTTTTTTTTTTCGGTTTTTGGCAGTCTCAGACAGTCGAAAAAAGACTGTCACTGGTTAGGACAGTCATTTTTTTTTGGTTCATAGTATAAGCGCTCTAGAAAATCTATTTCTCATCGGATTTTAATTATATTTATACAGTAGCTTTAATTTAAGTATCATGCCTCCAACGAGTTGAGAGATGATTCACATTGTTGTAGGAGTTATGCCCCTTTTCAAATTTTAAAATTGACAATTATACTTGCAAGCGCTCTAGCAAGTTTATTTCTCGTCGAATTTGGATAATATTTACACAGTAGCTTTAGGTCTAGGATGCCTCAAGCGAATTCAAAGATGAGTCCTGGTCAAAGAATTTTGTAGGAGTAGCCCCTTTTAAATTTTCGAAATTGACAAATTATTCTTGTAAGCGCTCTAGGATATGTATTTCTCATTGGATTTGATTTATATTACTACAGCAGCTTTAGACTAGTGTGGACAGCTCATAATAAGAAACGATACGTTCGGCAAATTTCTCAGAAATTTGTATACAGATAAAAATGATAACAGAATAAAGATTTTGATAAAAAAAAGGGTTATATGTTTTATTGATTCTTAATGAAACCAGCTGGTATGGTGCTCTCTTGGAGGTCCTCGCTATTACACGTTCTATTTTTAGTTCGCCTCAACGAAGTTGAGGGGACTATTGGACTATTTGAGTACACTCAGCGTCCACGTCCGCGTCCGCATTTGGGTATATATCTTGGGAAATATGAAGGGTAGAGTAATCAAACTTTACATGTAGGTGTATCTTGGGTTGTCTCACAGCCCCCAGGAAAATTAGGTCTCTTTGACCTATATTTCACGATTGATCTCCTTACATTCAATTATCGGTCCGAGTTGATATTTAAGTTCCTGTACATGGTAGGACCGTCTAACCTTGCATGTGCATGTATCTTTGGCGGTAGGTCAGAATCAAGGTAAAATTAGGTCACTTTGACGTAAATTTTCCGCATGATTGACTTTAATACAAGTTTAAGTCCGAGTTCATACCTCAGGTACTGTACATGGTAGGATAATCTAACCTTGCATGTGCATGCATCTTTGGCGGTAGATCAGCATGCAGGCAAAATTAGGTCACTTTGACTTACATTTTCCGTATGATTGATTTATATTCAAGTTTACGTCCAAGTTCATATATCAGTTACTGTACATGGTTGGATTATCTAACCTTGCATATGCATGCATTTTGGATGAAACACAAGCATCCTGGACAAATAGGATCCTCATGACCTACATTTTACGCTTAATTGACTAACACTCAAGTTCATGGAAGAGTTCATATCATTGAATATAACATAGTAATTCAATTTTTAGCTAATGTAAGTTACAGGTAAATGAAAAATTAGATATGCATCCATCTCTGATGTTGAGCATTATCAGTAATATTATCATGACCATATGCCACAACGAGACGAGCTTTCTAATCGTTCATTACCCATGTTTATATTTTGAGGTGTTTACGTTGCATTTAAAAACTTGAATAACGTGGTGTTATTATATAAAAAATTGGAAATTATGTACAAATTATTAAAATATTTTTACCAAATCTTTGCTTTATTGTCGTCTTCTTTTGAAGGAACACACATACATCTATCAAAGCAGGGCCCAGCCTACAATACCAAAGTTCGTCCAAATTTCCGTTTTCACTATACGAACCTAGGGTATCCTCCTGTAGAGGGTGTAACAATAATTTACTTTTTTGATTTAAGGTACAATGTCAGTCTAAATTATTTCACAATAGTCCTTCCTGGTGTGCATCACTGATTTTGGCATTTCTTCTCATTAACTCCCCTTAATGGTCAATAGTATTTAATACATCAATACTCCACTATAAAATTGGTTTATCTGACTGGAATGTTTGATTTTATGGATTTTTTACCTTTTATTATTCAAAATAAATAGCAGCCTTGAACTACATGCAATTAAGATACTGTATGTTTTGTCCAATTTTTTGCACTATTTTGTATAGAATTTTTTCGTGCCTCACGGATAATTTTTTCGAGACAGTCATTTGATTTTCAGAGGGGTGACCTATCGAATGCAACGTAGACAACTGAAATATATAATTCATAATTATAAATAGAACGGCGGGTCATAGCGCGGTTTACCAAGGGAGCACCATACCAGCTGGTTTAATTAAGAATCAATAGAACATATACCTTATTTTGATTAAAATTTTTTATTCTGTTATCATTTTTATTGATCTGTAAACAAATCTCCAAGAAATTTACGGAACGCATCCTTTCTTATTGTAGGCTGGCTTATTGTTGGCTAGCTGTTATTGTTGGTTGTTATTGTGGGCTTGCTTCACACCAGTTAGCATTAGTTAAAGAATATAAACAAGTTTAGAGATAGGTCATGGTCAATATGTTTTGTTGGAGTAATGCCCCTTCTTAACTTTGAAACTGATGAAATATCTTACAAGCAAATTTACTTCTTAATTGGATTCAAATAATATTTATATACATTAGCTTGATTTCAATAATGCCTCATATAAGTATGAAGACGAGTCCCGGTAGAAAATTTTGTAGGAGTTATGCCCCTTTTTAACTTTGAAATTTGAGAAGATATCCTTGCAAGCGTTCTAGAAAATATATTTCTCATTGGATTTGGATAATATTTTTAAGTAGCTTTTGTTCAAGGATCCCTTTTAGTTCGAAGATGAGTTTTGTTCGATTATTTCTGTAGAAGTTATGCCCCTTTTCAACTTTAAAATTACCAGAAATATGTAGGGTTTCAGATTGCTGGAGCGGCAGGTATATACGGCTACGCGTATCCCTTGTGTTAATTATAACGTAATACTGATTGTTACAAAAGCAGTGTAACTTGATCATCTGACAATGATGACATCATTCCACTTATCTTCCCTTCAAGGATATGTATATTTTCACTAACTGAAAGCATATTTTGCCTACCTTCACATAAACTTCGCAGTCCAAATATGTAAACTTGTCCAAGGTTTGGATCAAGATATGCATGGCGTAATTTATGCACCACAAGTTAAATATGACTTTTAATGTTTAAAGAAAGGGTATGAAGCTTGTTAGATGTTAGTTAAAAGTGAGAAATATATTACAGTTTAATACGTAGTACGTGACAAAAAACTTTTAATTTGTTTTCAGGGTATGTTTATCGTAACACCTTGTTTTTCCTTAAACTCTTAATAATTAGCTTAATAATTTAAATACCTTATTCACTAAAAAATACCGAAAGTCTGAGACGGGTACTTTTGTACCTAATAGTAATGAAAAGTACTTAACTAATCTCAACATGCGTAAGAATTACCTCAAGAACAATCATTCACAATATCAGCATTACCAAATTGGTTAAGAAAATAATTAAAGGTTTCATTATGAGTGAGGCTTGTATAACGCTTGTTATCAAATCGAGCTATTTAATAACACAATAATAATTAATAAAGCTTCAGCGAGTTAATTATATTATTTGTAGCGAGAGTTGATAACAGATGTAAGCGATTTAAAAGCCTAGAGTTATAAAACCTATTTCTCTTATGATAAATTTCATTTGTTAATTTTATTATATTAAGTTGGGGGAATTTAGTTTGTTGTGTTTGTTAATACATTGAATATTGATTATATACTGTAAACTTATCCATATAATGAATGTTAAGTCTGACAAGACAATTTCCCTTATATAAAGTAGAAACTATAAACAACGATAAGTGTTGTAGATTTAGGAACAATATTGCATTATAAGCACATGTACACAACAATCAATAGCAATGACAAGTACATTGTTCAGCTATGTTGACAAACCTGGATATCTTTTCAGAAAGCTCTGTTGAATTTTAAAATTTATTACAGTTTTAACAATTTATAATATAATAAATTTCTGCTTGTCAGTTGAGTGAAAAAATACGAATTATTTGTAATTAAATGTCGATGCCGAATGAAAGGATATGGAGTAAATGCACACGAGACAAAGTCTGTACAAATACATGTACATGGAAAAAAACCTAAGGAACAAAAGGTCTAAATTTCCCTGTATCGGTGGTAACAGATTCTGATGTCAATTTCTACGCGTCAATGATCTCAATACACATTACATCATTACATGAACACTTGAAGCAAAGTTATTTTTATCCAATATATATATTTTGTTTTTGGAGAATGAATGAATATGTGTGTACACACGAAGCTACTTTTTTCATTGTTCTTCTTTCCAATAAAATTAAAAAAATAATGCAGACGACATAATGAAATGAGCACGGAATAAAAGACAACAGAAGAATTTTCATGACGTGGCTATGAACTCATGCGTGACCTCTAGAACAACTACGACTGAAAAGTTATCTAATGATATGAAAGGCCGATGAAATGATAGCATAAAGTTATCACTAAGTGATACGAAATTTATCTAATCGTTTATGAAATAGATATTGCTGCCACATCATAAGAGAATAAAAGTTATCACTAAGTGAAACGAAATTTATCTAATCGTGTAAGTAATATATATTACTGCCATATCAGAAGAAAATTATAGCAACAGTTTATTACTAAACTGATAATTACAAGCAGTTATTAACAGCAAACACGCGAAAAAAACACAGAAAATATAGAAAGAAAGAACACAGTTGTCAGAACAAATAAAGGGAAATACTTAATATTGCTTTCACAAATGAGAACAGACATTTTCAGCTAGAGTCATGTCCTCTTAGATTTGAAATACCGATTTTGACTTAACGCTTGATTGACCTACCTACGGCTAGACGGGTGCCGTATACAAAGCGAGCAGGACAAGCTTCCCGGTCTTCCGGAGCAACTGGTGACACCCTTTTTTTAGAGTTCACACTGTTAATACTTCAATTATTTCTGATATTCGTGTGTTTCTTGGTGTTCATGTGTTTTGTTGGTATGTTATGTTTCTTCTTTTCCTAGTTTTGCCTTTTCTCTGCACTTTGTTTTTTTTAATCTTGAGCTTTGTTTCTCCGTTGTTCTGCTACCGTTGAATTTCCCATTTTGTAAATTTAGAATTTCAAAATGTATCAATAACAAAAGTTATAAATACCTTTTGAAATTTTAATTTTACAAAAATGGGAAATATAACATGATCAAGGATAGTTCAATTTTACCTTTATTCAAAATATTTGTTGTACTCATTTTTAGGTTCTTATTTTTAGAAATGAAATATTATTTTTCATCAATACAAAGTAAGTATTATAAATCACCAATTGCAATTCAAATTCAACGTGTGTAACACTACAACATATCACAAATTGCAATTCAAATTCAACGTGTGTAACACTACGCCATATATGTATAAGCTACTCAGATTCAGATTCAATATTTTATTAAAGTCTCATCACTTGTTTTAACAATTTAACACGGTCGTCAAGTTGGTAACTTATTCCCTATTCCCTTTTCCCTAATTTTGTGATGTTGTTTTTTTTTATTTGTTTTGTCTTTGTCATACTGCCTCAATTCGTGTTTCTGTGAATTGCCGTGATTTTGGATTTATGATTTTAGAATTTCCCCTTTCCTCGCTCTTGCTTCGGTATTCGTTTGCCGATGTATTACTTATTTCCTATTACCTATTCGCTATATACTTATTCCCTATTCCCCTTTCCATATTCACCATTTACTTATTCCTATTCCCTAATCCCTATTCACCATATACTTATTCCCTATTCCCTAATCCCTATTCACCATTTACTTATTCCCACTCCCTTTTCCCTATTCGCTATTTACTTATTCCCTTTTCCCTTTTCCCTATTCACCATTTACTAATTCCCTATTCCCTTTTCCCTATTCACGATTTACTTATTCCCTATTCCCTATTCGCTATTTACTTATTCTCTATTACCTTTTCCCTATTCGCCATTTACTTATTCCCTATTCCCTATTCGCCATTTACTTATTCCCTACTCCCTGTTCCCTATTCGCTATTTACTTATTCCCTATTCCCTTTTCCCTATTCACCATTTACTTATTCCCTATTCCCTTTTCCCTATTCACCATTTACTTATTCCCTATTCCCTATTCGCTATTTACTTATTCTCTATTACCTATTTCCTATTCGCCATTTACTTATTCCTTACTCCATATTCGCCATTTACTTATTCCCTATTCGCCATTTACTTAATAATAATAATACCGATCCTCATCTGCTACGTAGATGGACTCGTCTTCCAACTGGTCAAAGATCGTAAGCTGGGTATGGTACACACCTCCAGGAAACTTGTAGATTGCATCTCCAGTGCAGGTCTTCTCATGACGATGCAGCATGCCAATATGGGTCCACAATCTCTGACACTTCGTACAAAGGTAGCTGTGGCTGTAATTCTCCATATCTGTAATGTAGCTAAAATGCTGCTGGGAAAGGTTAAGGTGCATCGTGCTTTCGTAGCTCTCGTAGCTGTAAGGTGACCGACGTACTAAATTTGCTGCAATATCTCCATATTCTTCTGCTTGAGGTCATAGACAATCACGTTGACCTGGAACAACTGCTCCAACACCACCAAGTCATCCAAACAAACCCTGGAACACTGAAACAGCCATCTGTCTGTTCTGGAGGTACTCCTTGTAGTACGTCTTGACTGGAGTCTCAACATCTCTCAATGCAGCACCTATGTGTATGGCTAAACACCTGAAAAAAAACACAGATCATCCTCATACATACCATTGGATCCACGAACTAAGGCTGATACTCCTCTGTTTAGGTACAGGTAATCAGGCAAAACCACTCTAGCACCAATAGGATGTTGGTTCACCTTAATATGTAACATTCGTCAGCAGGCGGACTACCCATTTTGTATCTTTTCTGTTGCCTTACATACTCCAGGACATCGTGTCTGCTCAGCTCCTCGATGATTTCTCCAAATATTGTGCCGTTCAATGAGATGTGGCGTTTCAAAAAAAACCTGGCGTTGTTCTGGCTCGGATGGTAGTACTGCAGCTCTCAAGTCTCTACGTGTCTCAAGATAAACCCAAAGTACAGGTTTATCATCACAGCTGTGGTCTGCTGGCTGGCCAGGTACCGCACCATCTCATCAAGTGTTAAACGGTCAGATCAAGCTGGTTCAAGCTGGTTCAGAGTGAACACGGACACGGTTACCGGCCACCTATTCTGTCAAGATGGACCTCCAGTTCCCCAGGTACAGGGTCATAGTCTCTGGATTTTCCGGCAACACCACAGGTTTAGCAGGACTCTCGATGGTTGAAGGTGACTCTTTCCTTGTCTACTTCACTACAGGTTCAGGCTCTATTACACCTGGTCTCTTCATCGGTGGCATCTGGTTTCTCATACAGGTCGCGTTGACGTGACGTGTTAGGTTAGATGGGTCATTGAAGCATGGGCCACATACTTCACATCTCAGGCTGAGGCCGTGTGCCGCTTCGTGTCTTCTTCTATTATCATTTCTGGTGAACACCTTGTCACAGACACTGCAGCTGTAGGTCTATTCCGACTTCTGCCCTTCATGCTGGTGGGTCTTCTAATGCCCATCTCGGGCATCCTTCCTGGCAGTCTTTCCAACACTCGTCACAGGTATACGCTTGGTCCGCTAGGTGGCGTTTCATATGACGTAAAATGCCTTTCTTCTCAGTAAACTGCTTTACAAATGTCTCAAAGGAGAACATGTTGACTGTTTCTTCATCTGGTGTCTTCGCTCATGTCCACACTTCCGGTTTCAATTTTTCTTTGCAGGTGGATTGAGCATGTAAAAAATTCCTGATTGGTCAATTAATGGGATGTCCTCTCTTACGTCTGCAATGGCGGACAAATGGCTCGAACATCTCAAAATGGTTGAAATACATAGGGACCGTATAAACATTTATATTACAGACACAACGGTTCAAAGGAAAGGGAAAAGGGAGGGATCAAAAAGAAAATTACCATCGCATCAGAAAAAGGGAGATGAAGTGGTGGGAAATCAAAAATTAGCAGACGACACTAAAGAATATCGGGGAAAAGGGTGTGATCTCATATCTAGAAACTCATTTCTAACTATAGCTAACAAAAACAAACACATAACAACTCACTAGAAAGAGATAACGTCCGAGAAAGATATAGGTAACGAAAAGTAAACAGGGTTCTAGCGGAGCATAGAGACATTTTACAACTCACAAGACAGAGATAACATGCCAAAATCGAATAGGCAACGAATAAGTAACAAGGTTCCAGCGGAGCATGGAGACGTATGCATGTTTGCTAATGGAGTGATTCCACATCTAGCAACTCATTTCTAGCAAAAGATAACACAAAACAACATTTTACAACTCACAAGTTAGAGATAACATGCGAAAATCGAATAGGCAACGAATAGGTAACAGAGTTCTAGCGGAGCATAGAGACGTAAGCAAGTGTGTAAATACAGTTATTTCACATCAAGCAACTCAATTCTAGCAGTAAACAGCACAAAACAACACATAGCAACTCACAAGATATAGATAACGTGCGAAATCGAATAAATCAACGAATGGGTAACAGGGTTCTAGTGCATGATGGAGACGTATGCATGTGTGTTAATGGAGTGATTGCACATCAAGCAACTCATTTCTAGCAATAAACAACACATAACAACTCAAAAGATAGAGATAACGTGCGAAAATCGAATAGGCAACGAATAGCTAACAGGGTTCCAGCGGAGCATGGAGACGTATACATGTGTGCTAATAGAAAAAAACTCAAAGCTAGCAAATCGTTTTCAGCAAAAAACAACACAAAACAACACATAGCCACTCACAAGATAGAGATAACGTGATAAAATCGAAGAGGCAACGAATAGGTACCAGGGTTCCAGTGGGGCATTGAGACGAATAGATAACAGAATTTCCAAATGGGGTGTTTTCATATCTAGCAACTCATTTCCAGCAATAAACAACACAAAACAACACATAGCAACTCACAAGATAGAGATAACGTGCGAAAATCGAATAGGCAACGAATAGGTAACACGGTTCCAACAGAGCACGAAGACGAATGCATGTGTGCTTTTAGAGTAATTTCACATCTAGCAACTCATTTCTAACAATAAACAACACAAAAACACATAGCAAACTCACAAGATAGAGATAACGTGCGAAAATTGAATAGGCAACGAATAGGTAACAGGGTTCCAGCTGAGCATGGAGACGTATGCATGTGTGCTTATATAGTTATTTCACATCTAGCAACTCATTTCTAGCAATAAACAAATAAACAACACAAAACAACACATAGCAACTCACAAGATAGAGATAACGTGCGAAAATTGAATAGGCAACGAGTAGGTAACAGGGTTCCAACGGAGCAAGGAGACGTACTCATGTATGCTAATAGAAAGAAATCAAAGCTAGCAAACCGTTTCCAGTATAAAAAAACAACAAAAAAAAACAACACATAGCAACTCACAAGATTGAGATAACGTGTAAAAATTGAATAGGAAACGAATAGGTAACAGGGTTAAAGAAGAGCATGTAGACTAAAGCATGTGTGCTAATGGATTGATTTTACATCGAGCAATTCATTTCTAGCATTAAACAACAAAAACAACACATAGCAACCCACAAAATAGCGAAAACGTGCAAAAATCGAATAGGCAACGAATAGGTAACATGCTTCCAGTGAAGCATAGAGACGAATGCATGTGTGCTAAGAGAGTAATCTCACATCTAGGAACTCATTTCTAGCAATAAACAACACCAAACAACAGAAAGCAACTCACAAGATAGAGATGGCGTGCTAAAATCAATAGGCAACGAATACGTTCTAGTAGAGCATGGAGACGAATGCATGTGCGTTAATAGAGGAATTTCATATCTAGTAACTCATTTCTAAAAATAAACAACACAAAAAACACATAGAAACTCACAGGATAGAGATAATGTACGAAAATTGAACAGGTAACGAATAGGTAAAAGGGCTCCAGTGGAGAATGGAGACTTAAGCATGTGTGCTAATGGAGTTATTTCACATCTAGCAATTCATTTCTAGAAATAAACAACACAAAACAACACATAGCAACCCACAAGATAAAAATAACGTGCAAAAATTGAATACTTAAAAAATTCAAGCGGAGCATGGAGACGTATGCATGTGTGCTAATGGAGTGATTTCAAATCGACCAACTCATTTCTAGCAATAGATAACACAAAACAACACATAACATCTCGCAAGATAGAGATACCGTGCTCAAATCGAATAGGGAACGAATAGGTAACAGGGTTCCAGCAGAGCATGGAGACGTATGCATGTGTGAATGCAGGGATTTCACATCTAGCACTTCCTTTCTAGCAATAGTCAAATAAACCACACAAAACAACACATAGCAATTCACAAGATCGATAACGTGCGAAAATCGAATAGGCAACGAATTAGTAACAGATTGAGACGTATACGTGTGTGCTAATAGAGTGATTTCATATCTAGCAACCCATTGCTAGCACTAAACAACAAAAAAAAAAACAACATTTAGCAACTCACAAGATAGAGATAACGTGCAACGAATAGGTAACAGGGTTCCAGCGGAGCATGGAGACGGATGCATGTGCGCTAATAGAAAGAACTCAAAGCTAGCAAACCGTTTCCAGCAAAAAACAACACAAAACAACAATTACCAACTCACAAGATAGAGATTACGTGCGAAAATCGAATAGCCAATGAAAAGGTAACATGGTTCAAGTGGAGCATGGAGACGTATCCATGTGTGCTAATGGATTGATTTCATATCTAGCAACTAATTTCTAGCAATAAACAACAAAAAACAACATACAGCAACTCACAACATAGAGATAATGTGCGAAAATAAAAAAAGCAACGAAAAGGCAACATGGTTCGAGCGGAGCATAGAGACGGATGCATGTGCGCTAATGGAGTGATTTCACATCTATGAACTCATTTCTAGCCATAAACAACACAAAACAACTCACAACATAGAGATAACGTGCGAAAATAAAAAAAGCAACGAAAAGGCAACATGGTTCGAGCGGAGCATAGAGACCGATGCATGTGCGCTAATGGAGTGATTTCACATCTAGGAACTCATTTCCAGCCATAAACAACACAAAACAACACAAAGCAATTCACAAGATAGAGATTACGGGCGAACATCGAATAGCCAATGAAAAGGTAACATGGTTCAAGTGGAGCATGGAGACGTATCCATGTATGCTAATGGATTGATTTCACATCTAGCAACTAATTTCTAGCAATAAACAACACAAAACAACATACAGCAACTCACAACATAGAGATAACGTGCGAAAATAAAAAAAAGCAACGAAAAGGCAACAGGGTTCCAGTGGAGCATGGAAATGTATGCATATGTGTGCTAATAGAAAGAATTCACTGCTAGAAAATCCTTTCTAGCCATAAACAACACAAAACAACATATAGCAACTCACAAGATAGAGATAACGAGCGAAAATCGACTACGCAACAATAAGTTAACAGGATTTCCAGCGGAGCATGGAGACGGACGCATAAGTGCTAAGAGAGTGATTTCACATCTAGCAACTCATTTCTAGCAATAAACAACACAAAACAACACATAGCAACTCACAAGATAGGGATAACGTGCGAAAATCGAATAGGCAACGAATAGGTAACAGGGTTCCAGCGAAGCATGGACACGTATGCATGTGTGTTAATGCAGTGATTTCTCATCTACCAACTCATTTCTAGCAATAGATAACACAAAGCAACACATAACAACTTACAAGATAAATATAACGTGCGAAAATCGAATATTCAACGAATAGGTAACAGGTTTCAGCGGAGCATGGAGACGTATGCATGTGTGCTAATGGAATTCATATCTAGCAACTCATTTTAGTAATAAACAACACAAAACAACACAAAGCAATTCACAAGATAGAGATAACGTGCGAAAATTGAATAAGCAACGAGTAGGTAACAGGATTCCAGCGGAGCATGAAGGCGTATTCATGTGTGCTAATAGAAAGCATTCAAAGCTAGCAAACCGTTTCCAACAACAAACAACACAAAACAACACATAGCAACTCACAAGATAGAGAAAACGTGCGAAAATCGAATAGGTAACAGGGTTCCAGTGGAGCATGAAGACTTAAGCATGTGTGCTGATGGGTTGATTTCACATCGAGCAATTCATTTCTAGCAATAAACAACAAAAACAACACATAGCAACCCACAAGATAGCGATAACGTGCAAAAATCGAATAGGCAACGAATAGGTAACAGACTTCCACTGGTGCAAAGAGACGAATGCATGTGTTCTAAGAGAGTTATTTCACATTATTAAACCATTGTTGTGACGTCATCTATTGTACATGTATTAACTGGATTCTTTTTAAAGTTGATAAACGTCCCGAGGGAAATGTATGTTTACTACATTTCACTGTGATGTAAATGTCCGATTAAGCAAAATATTGTTTTCGCATCGAGTTTTATGATTCCTTTGTTAGGCATGGACCTTTTGATTTATTTGTTGGGGGGGGGGGGGTAGTGGTGGGATTAAGTTCATCCGAGTTGCTAAAGTTTTGGACCGCATGCTAGGAAAATTTATTGTTTGCTGAGCAAGTTTCATTTCAATAAACAGCGTGAGGGTTAGATTATTTTTTTACCCAGAGTTGCTGGTTCGGAAATCCCAGCCCCAACCCTGAAATCAAAGGGTCCGTTGTTTACTCGGTAGGTTATACCGACTATAGTAAATGTGTAACATTAAATTGTGTCCGCCGTGAAATACTGTCCGGCTTAACAATTGTTACCTATGATAAAGTCCGAGGACGGAATAAAATGCAATTTGATGATCATGAAATATTGTCCTCTTGCATTTTCCAATGGAATTTATAACAGGAAGGACACTATTTCACAGGACACTATTTTGCCTTACACATGTATATATTGTACATGTTGTAGCAGCTGATAACATCGTAATTCTATAATATATATCTGATAAATACGGGGAAATGTTCTTTCTTTTAAAAAATACACATTAGTAACTTGTTCGAGTAACAGAGAAAAACCCGCATTTGCGTTTACTTACACTACATTCCGACTTTTTCGGGTTTACTTAATTAAGTTCCATGTGAATCAAATAACAAACCTACCCTAACAAGGGCGAGCCCATAGTGCTGCTTATGAGTGCCGAGAGGGGTTTACAACATAAAAAAATGGATTTTATAATTATTTACGAGTTCGATCCTGTTATCAGTGTTAGTTCAAAATATGTACAAAATATACAAAATTATGCATCCAATTGTGGTGAAAAGCATAGTGATAGATAACTGGCTTACCAGCGGTGCTGCATGGTATTTCTTCCAGGATATTTGGTAGATGGAAAATTAAATAAAATATCCGGTTTGTACACATTTTTCATTGATTCATATTTTTCTGTACCACTGAGCTACTTATTAAGAAAAAAGACTATGAAATATCATTAACCGGCGGTAAAAACACGGGATCCCCTGCTCATAGAGAGCCCGGAGCCAATGTAAGTGCAGCCTAGATTCCTATCAGTGGAGCCCGGATCCCTTGTGTTGGAGCCCGGAGGTCTTGTGTCAGAGCCTGGAGTCCGGAACCCTGTGCCCCAGATCCCCACGTTCAAAAATGGTTAGAGCTTATTATTCCAGAGCCCATGTTATTCCCCATTCATTACACTCTTGAACTGAAAGTTTTTGGCAATCCTCTTGTTAATCAAGAATTTCAGGAGATCGTGACCTAAACAAAGAAATTAGAGGACATTAGAATTGTTAAGATTTGACTTGAAGCTTATATTCCTTGTTCAATTATTTTAATGTGATACTATAAGAGAAAAGGTAACATTAAGCAATAATAAAAACAAAAATACATCCTTAGATTCTCATCCCCACTCGCCCCGATTTTTTGACATGCCTGAACAAATTTTATTTTGATTTTTTTGGCAAATTTTTGTACATTTCTTTTTAATGGAAGCATTTTTCACAAAATTTAATAAAAATATAAAATAAAATTCGCCCATCCGCGCAAAATTTTGGGAAAAAAATGGATGAAAATCGAGAAATTATCTTATAATGGCCGTATCTTTTATGTATGAGTTTTATGTATGATCGATATCTGTACTACATGTACTAGGGACATAAATTGTTGAAATCGTAGGATGTTTAATGTAACCAAACGAAAAGAAGCGAAATGTTATAAAAACGTTGACAATTACGAAGTCTTATTTTACCAACTTATTTTAATATTCACTAAATTAGAATTACAGGTACTAGGATATTAAAGTGTCATTAATAAATCGACATTTTTAATAATTTGTTTTAATAAATATACTAAATAAACAAGCCTCTTCTTTGATGTATTTTTTTTTGCTTGTTCAATTAAAAAAAGTCACTAGTGCCAGGGGGCATGCTCCTTTGGTCCCCGCTGGATCTGCCTCTGTTTAAAAATATTTATGAAGTTTTTTTTCATCTATTTCCATTGAAAAAGTTTTGTATGCAAGAAGTAAAAAAAATAGACGTTTCAAATACGTACATCTCAGTGAATAGTCATTTCTCCTTTTTTTGCGGGTGGGGGGGATTTCTATGGATTATACAATTAAACATTATATTTCTTTCCTTTTTTGTTATTTTTTTCATTTATTTTCAATAGACAAAGTGACTCTAGTAAACAAATCTCACCAAAAATTACACTCTTCTTTCCCCTGCCATTTCCTCGTGCATGAATTACCCTGGGGTTAAAAATATTAATATGTGTTTTGGCAGTATTTCATTATACAGACAAAACTTACGTATTCTCTCTTCTTTGTTGTTCTTTGATAATGTTTACAGGTTCAAAACTATTCACCGAATTTTTTTTGCTGAATTAAATACCTTTTCGACTCACTTTGAAAAAAACACATAACCCACAATTGAAGTTTATCTGAATATATTAGTTATCGGTTAAAATCAAACTTTTAGAACAACTTCATCCATATAATTCTTCTGTAATACTGAGTGAGCTTTCGATCAAAAAAGAAAATATATTACAAAGATAACAATGCATTAATTAGATGGGCGAAATCATTTTAATCTCTTGATTACATAAACGTCTCAACAATAGTTTAAGTAAGAGAAACAATGGCCAAGTGTGAATTCATGATAAATAATCACTCGCCACCGGCTCGTGGATTCTTTTTCATGAATTTACACTTGGCCATTGTATCTCCTTTACGGAACTAATTTCTAGCAATAAACAACAACAAACAACCAATAGCAACTCACCCGATAGAGATGGCGTGCTAAAATCAAGTAGGCAACGAATAGGTAACAGGGTTCTAGTGAAGCATGGAGACGAATGCATGTGCGTTAGTAGAGTAATTTCACATTTAGTAACTCATTTCTAACAATAAACAACACAAAAAAAACACATACAAACTCACAAGATAGAGATAACTTGCGAAAATCGAATAGGTAAAGAATAGGTAACAGGGTTCCAGTGGAGCATGGAGACTTAAGCATGTGTGCTAATGGAGTTATTTCACATCTAGCAATCCATTTCTAGCAATAAACAACACAAAACAACATAGCAACTCACAACATAAAGATAAAGTGCAAAAATTGAATACTTAAGAGGGTTCAAGCGGAGCATGGAGACGTATGCATGTGTTCTAATGGAGTGATTTCAAATCTACCAACTCATTTCCAGCAATAGATAACACAAAACAACACATAATATCTCACAAGATAGAGGTAGTGTGCTAAAATAGAATAGGGAACGAATAGCTAACAGGGTTCCAGCGAAGCATGGAGACGTATGCATGTGTGCTAATAGAACGAACTCAAAGCTAGCAAACCGTTTCCAGCAAAACACGACACAAAACAACACATAGCAACTCACAAGATAGAGATTATGTGCGAAAATCGAATAGACAACGAAAAGGTAACAGGGTTCAAGTGGAGCATGGAAACGTATGCATGTGTGCTAATGGAGTGATTTCACATCTAGAAACTCATTTCTAACAATAAACAACACAAAACAACACATAGCAACTCATAACATAGAGATAACGTGCGAAAATCGAAAAGGCAAAGAAAAGGTAACGGGGTTCAAGCGGAGCATTGAGACGTATGCATGTGTGCTAATGGATTGATTTCTCATCTCGAAACTCATTTCTACCAATAGATAACACAAAACAACACATAACAAACTACAAGATAGCGATAACTTGCAAAAATTGGATAGGCAACGAATAGGTAACAGGGTTGCAGTGGAGCGTAGAGTTTTAAGCATGTGTGCTAACGGAGTGATTTCACATCTACTAATTCATTTCTAGCAATAAACAGCAAAACACAACACATAGCAACTCACAAGATAGAGATAACGTGCAAAAATCGAATAGGCATCGAATTGGTAACAGGGTTCCAGCGGAACATGGAGACGGATGCATATGCGCTAATGGAGTGATTTCACATCTAGGAACTAATTTCTAGCCATGAACAACACAAAACAACACAAAGCAACTCACAAGATAGAGATAACGTGCAAAAATCGAATAGGCATCGTATAGGTAACAGGGTTCCAGCGGAGCATGGAAACGTATGCATGTGTGCTAATAGAAAGAATTCACAGCTAGGAAATCGTTTCTAGCAATAAACAACACAAAACAACACATAACAACTCACAAAATAGAGATTACGTGCGAAAATCGAATAGGCAACGAAAAGGTAACAGGGTTTCCAGCGGAGCATCGAGACATATGCATGTGTTTTAAGAGATTTATTTCAAATCTAGCAACTCCTTTCTAGCACTAAACAACACAAAACAACACAAAGCAACTCACAAGATAGAGATATTGTTCGGAAATCGAAAATAGGCAACGAATAGGTAAAAGGGTTTTAGCAGAGTATGGAGACGTATGCATTTGTGCCAATGGAGTGATTTCACATCTAGCAACTCATTTCTAGCAATAAACAACACAAAGCAACACATAAGAACTCACAAAATAGAGATAACTTGCGACAATCGAATAGGCGACGAAAAGGTAACAGGGTTGCAGCTGAGCATGGAGACATAGGCATGTGTGCTTATAGAGTTATTTCACATCTAGCAACTCATTTCTAGCAAAAGATGACACACAACAACACATAACTCAAAGATAGAGATAACGTGCGAAAGTTGAATAGGCAACGAATAGGCAGCAGGGTTCCAGCGGAGCATGAAGACGTATGCATGTGTGTTAATGGAGGGATTTCACATCTAGCAACTCATTTCTAGCAATAAAGAAATAAACAACACAAAACAACACATATCAACTCACAAGATAGATAACGTGCGAAAATCGAATAGGCAACGAATAGGTATCAGGGTTCCAGCGGAGCATGGAGACGTATACATGTGTGCTAATGGAATTCACATCTAGCAACTCATTTTCTGCAATAGACAACAAAAACACCATAGCAACCCAAAAGATAGCGATAACGTGCAAAAATCGAAAAGGTAACACGCTTCCAGTGGAGCATAGAGACGAATGCATGTGTGCTAAGAGAGTGATTTCACATCTAGGAACTCATTTCTAACAACAAAGAAATGAACAACACAAAACAATACATATCAACTCACAAGATAGAAATAACTTGCGAAAATCGAATAGGTAACAGGGTTTAAAGCACATATTCTATTCAGCGATAACGTGCGAAAATCGAATAGGTAACGAATAGGTAAGAGGGTTCCAGAGGAGCATGAAGACTTAAGCATGTGTGCTAATGGATTGATTATACATCGAGCAATTCATTTCTAGCAATAAACAACAAAACCAACACATAGCAACCCACAAGATAGCGATAACGTGCAAAAATCGAATAGGTAACAGGCTTCCAGTGGAGCAAAGAGACGAATGCATGTGTGCTAAGAAAGTTATTTCACATCTAGGAACTCATTTCTAACAATAAACAACACCAAACACCACACAGCAACTCACAAGATAGAGATGGCGTGCTTAAATCGAATAGGCAACGAAGAGGTAACATGGTTCTAGTGGAGCATGGAGACGAATGCATTTGCGTTTATACAGTAATTTCATAACTCATTTGTTACAATAAACAACATAAAAAACACATAGAATCTCACAAGATAGAGATAACGTGCGAACATTGAATAGGTAACAGTTCCAGTGGAGAATGGAGACTTAAGCATGTGTGCTAATGGAGTTATTTCACATCTAGCAATTCATTCTTACCAATTAACGACACAAAACAATACAATGCAACTCACAAGATAAAGATAACGTGTGAAAATTGAATACTTAAGAGGGTTAAAGCGGAGCATGGAGACATATGCATGTGTGATAATGGAGTGATTTCAAATCTACCAACTCATTTCTAGCAACAGATAAAGCAAAACAACACATAACTTCTCACAAGATAGCGATAGCGTGCTAAAACGAATAGGGGCCGAATAGGTGACAGGGTTCCAGCAGAGCATGGAGACGTATGCATTTATGCTAATGGAGTGATTTCACATCTAGCAACTCATTTCTAGCAATAAACAACACAAAACAACACATAGCAACTCACAAGATAGAAATAACTTGCGGAAATCGAATAGGTAACAGGGTTTAAAGCACATATTCTATTCAGCGATTTTATCAATTTTTGCATACTTTATTCTCAATTTCGAAAAAAAAAATGCATCGGTAGATGTTTTCTAAAATTTTAGTATATCTTTCTTAAACAAGGTTCCTCTCTATTGTCAGCCTTTGATTAAAATTAAACGACTCAATTGTTTACAAGAAGTGTTTTATATTGATAAAAATTGGGTAAATTTTTCAGGCTGTATGGCTCAAATCATCTATATATTTCAGTTCAATCTATTGAAATTCTATTATTTTATTTCAGGTCTTCTTTCACACTTGTTTATACTGCCGAATTTGGCATTTGGGATAATTTTATATCATTATTTTATAACATCATTTCAGTTATATCCTATTTCAAACACCAGAATCAAGTACTGAAGGGATCCAATAATACGAGGAAACATTCTATCTTTGATTACAAAATGCAACGGTAAAAATTGTTGAAAATTGCTTAAAGCTTATTTGGACATCTTATACAGTTTGATGGCTCAAACTGCAAAAGCTCGAACACCATGGATATCTCGAACCCTTTGTCTGGTCCCTTCGTTCAATTTTAAACATAATTTGAACTCAATAGCTCGAACAACCCTCTGGTACAAACTATTTTCATCAGTCCCTTTGGTGTTCGAGCCACCGAATTTCAACTGGAGTTTACCATTAAAACCCTTTTCTTTGTAGCAACACTCCCAAAGCACCAGCTTATGGAGTCTACATATCATAAGTCATTCGCTACTCAGAGGCTTGTGGTCCTTACAGTGACTTCCTTGATAGAGCTCAGTTGCTTACAAATGGACTACTAAAGCAAGGGTAGGTTACAAAAAACTAAAACTCATCACTACAGAAGTTTTACGGTCGACACTCTTGCAGTGTGGAGTCCGTGAAATGATTCCCCGTGTATATATATTTCAGTTATGTCGTACTTGTTCGTGAGAGAATTTCTCATCAATCGTAACTACTCGGCCATTTACTGGATAAATAACCTGGTACGCATCTTTAAGCGCGGCAAATAACGGATTCTAATACCCCAATGACGGTGAAAAACGAATTTCCGGTCAATATATACATATGCAACCGGAACATCGGGTCGTACCCTGATTCGTGAATTATAATCGCCGTGTTGCCATGACGAACTGCACACAAATGATAAGGATAAAAAGCAGAAAATCTGTTATAAGTGTCATTGTCAAGTTATGTGGAAAATGGAACCCTTCAATAAAGTTATAAAAGTATTTACAATATACTATAATGCTTATAGCACATAACACATGGCTTAACTAGAACTATATGACCTCGTAAGGCCAATTCCTGGCGAACAATTTAAGAAGGATTCCTTCTGTGTGCAAACGAGATTATTTTTAGTGTAGCGTATATGACCGAGTAGCTACGATTGAATATTATCATATGAATATACTATCCTACTTTCAAATTTTGGCATTATTTTTGTAATATTGAAATGTAATTATGACCATCTGTTTAAAGTGTTTAAAGTGCCCACATCCCACTATTTTATAATGCCAAGTTTTCTTACAATTGTCTCGATGAGTGCCCTGTGTTGTAGCGTTGTTCGGCAATTAGCAAAGAATTCCGGTCAAACCGGTGCTAGGGGCCGTCTTGAACTTACTATGAGGTTTTGCTCATTGTTGAAGGCCTCATGGTGACTTCAAGATGAAGAACTTTGTTCCTTTGCTTTTTTCTACCATGCATTTGAAGAGACTTTATCTCGTGCACATTTACTCAATATCCTTTCATTAACAATCCGATCTGTGAATCGCTATGGGGTATCTGTTTCTCAGATGACAACAGATCTTTCCCTCTACAAATAAGTTTGTTTTTCCTCTATCGGATTTGACTTGACTACCGGAGTTGACATGTAAAACACGGTGGATGCATTACAGGTAGCAGGAGATGCTTACCCTACCGGTACACCTGATCACACCCATGGTTTTCATTTGGTCCGTGTTGTTCATCTGTTTGTGTGTCTTTATTTTTTTGCCCCGTACTCAAGTGGTGTCCTTGTTTCTTAGTGTTTCCGATATTACCATTGTCCATTGATTTTTCGTTCTTTTGATTGACGGTCTGGTTCTCATTTACTTGAATATTAAAAATATCAAAATTGAAAAAAAAATAATCGAGTGGAATATTTTAGCCCTACCCAGGTCTACCCCTTAAATAATAACTAAGAAGGGCTAAAATATTCCACTGGTTTAATTGTTTTTATTTTATTTCAAGATCAGCCCAACATTATGTATAGGAGCTCTGCACAAAAACAACAGATCCAATACAAATGATATAAAGGAAAATGTATATGACACAACGTTCCATGCGATTGCAGATAACCACAGAGCATTGAAACAGTGCTTTTTAACGTCCTTAACAAAATCGAAATAAAACCTAAAATATAAAAAATTTGCCCACGACACAATCAATTTATTGAAGTTTCAGCTTTGTAATGAGAGTATAATAACAGAATTACCGATCAGAATTGTCAAGAACCGAAACCTAAAAATGATAGCTACATAATATATCACTGCTATATAGGTATTTGTTTATACTGTTTTCAAATTGTTAAGAATTATTGACCATTTACACATTCAACTAATACTCAACAATATACGAAAATGGCAGTTTATTTAGATTGGGACAAAATATTTTTATTTTAGTGCAGATAAAAATCAAAATGTACAGTCAAACCTGTATTTACGGACACCTCTGTAAATCGCGTACCTGTGATAAAGAAGCAGTCTAGGCTCAGCCAATGCGATTTCTTTTATTGATATGCTCTTGAAAACGGGCACTGTCCAACGACTCCTTTTGGTCCAAATATGTGTTTAAATTCTATATAGCACAGATACATGGTAAAAACAAGCAATGGTACAGATAATATATCAGTGCTTGGGATGACTTGATGAAAATTTAAATATTTTACGTATCAGTTATCTTAAAACATCATATATTTTCTTGTAACGATGATAATTTGAAAATTACACTCGTAAAAAACATATTTTTTGTTTACCCTTAAAACATTAATAAAAACATTACAAACATGACATTACCATACAATGTTTGTAAATTTCTGCAAACGATTAATCTCTATATAAAGGCCACCCTCTGTAAAAGGCAGTATCTTTATCACCCTTTAATGCCCGTAAATGGCAGTTGACTGTATGTTAGGCCTGAGAGAGAGCAAAAGCAGGCCTGCAAGAATATCATGTAATTTACCGACAACTTATGTTACTGTTACTGTATTAATATTTTATTTACGGATGACAAATTTCACTTTATAAGGCTTTGGCTGCATACCAATTCTTGGAAGCATCTCCTTCAAATCAAATTCCGGAAGATGAGCGTCATGTGGTTTTTCTATGGTACCTGTCTGCATCAAAGTTGCAACGAATAGGAACATTCTTGATTTGGCAAATACTTCACCAGTACAGGACCCCTTTCCACACCAAAAGGCGAGAAAACTTATGAAAAAACAAAGATGTCTTTTTTATAATTTATTTTGACATAATGTTTGTTTTGATGGTGTTAGTGATTGTCTTCTGTCTTTGTCGGGTAACGGATGACAGGAGTTATAAGAAGACATTTCCAGCTTGTTTAATATTTGCTGACGTTCCCCAATTTACGAGAAATAAGAAACATGGATGTAGCGTTGTTCGACATCACCTACTGAATTTCGCTCAAATCTGTGCTACTGGCTTTAACTTATGATGAGTGAAGCTCATCGCTGAAGGCCTTTTGATGACTTCAAGATGTACAACAACAAAAGCACTGTACCATTGCTTGTTTTTACCATGTATCTGCAAAGTCTATGTCTTATGTGCATTTACTCCATATCCTTTCATTGTTTATGTTCTTGTTCTTATCTCAGAGATATTTGATATCGATGTTACTTTTAATTTCATTTTTGTTACTATTTATTGCTGCCGTGTGTAATATTTTCTAGGTTAGTCAATAGTGTTACAACACCGTATATAAAGACATTCCTTGTTCAAATAAAATGTTAATTTATATTAATATGATTTTAATGCTATCTCATCTAACTAAGCAAGACCATGGCGTTAGAATTTAGATCATGCTTTAATTTTTCAAATTCGGATTTTCAAGGTCAAGCGCTTGTAAATAATGTTCATGTATTGGAACATGATAATTTCTTTCTCACTCGTCAGGAAGAAAAGATAATAAGTTTCCTATAAACTTGGAATATTGCTTTAGAGCATTCAAATGAGCTTCTTTAATCTTGATTAGTATTTGAAAGGTTAGCTTTTACTAATATCACAAATGTTTGCACATCCATTGACACACATACATGGAAATATAATGAAATATGTAGCAACACTTTTTATCTTGTTCTTCATCTTGAAGCTGCCAGTGGGCTTTCAAAAATAACCTTTGCTCATACTTCCAAATAAGTTTTGCCCCAAGCACCGATTTGAGCGGAATTCATTGCTGGATGTCGAACATGTACATTGAGAACTGTTTCATCGGGAGTCTTATAAGAAGAAGGAGATGCTTACTCTACCGGTGCACCTGAGCTCATCAATGCGTTTTATTGGGTCTGTGTGGTTCATCTCTCTGTGTGTGTGTGTGTGTGTGTGTGTGTGTGTGTTTTTCTTTTCTGTGTCGTACTCATTTTGTGGCTCTGTTTCTCTTTTGTTTCCGATGTGACCATTGTCTTTGGATTATTCGTTTTGGATTGACGGTTCGGTTTTCACTTACTATAGTAACGAATGTACAAAAACTCGCTTATTTAACGAGTTCTAATCACCCAAAAGTCCCCTGGAATTTTATTGCTTATGTTATTTATCAATATCTTAACTGTCGAGTAAAAATGTAGTCCCTTTGACGTAAAGAATGGCGAAAGTTTGAGTCAGATATATATTTCATCCGTTCTACTTGTATCCCTCAATTGTATCTTGAATGCTAAACATATACAGTTTCCCGATTCTCTGTCGTATTGACTAACACTATGAATTTCAATGCGATTGGCTTGTTGTTTGAGGTTTAATTATTATTATGAGGTAGTAGTGAATCATCGGAAAATCGGGAAGGGTCGAGGTACTTGGAAGATCAATAACAACCAACTCGTTGATCCAGATTATGTACAAAAGTCAAGGCAATTATTGCTTAGGTCATTTCTTAGTACTCAATTCCATTACGTGATGACACAGCTGATATTGAATTTTCAATTACACATCAATTACTGTTGGAAACAATATATATGAAGGTAAGAGGAAAGACCATTTCATACATATCATATTTAAAAAAGGGGAAAAGAGAAAGATTTGAAGTGTTATTTTTACAAAAGCTATAAGAGTATAGCTCTAACACTTCAAATCCTGAGATCAATTATAAAGAAATTTAGGACATAGAAAAACAACTCCCATACCTTAGACAAATTAAAACTCGGGGAATGACAGGAAGGGTCATAGCAAAATGGAGCGCAGAGGGTGAGAAAAGTTCTAGATATCTTTGCTATAAAGAAAAGCGCCATTAAACAGAGAAAATAATTCCAAAATTTATTCTTGACGATAATTAAGATTATGTCAAATGAAAAATATAATTTCAGAGTAAGTTTACTTCTATAAGAAGATGTACAGTACATCTAATCCAAAATAAGATAATTTTCATGTTGATTTGTTTCTAAAAGAAGATAACCCTTTTGTAAAAAAAGTTAAATAACGACCATAAAAGTGTATGTGATAGTCATTTAATATCCCAGAAAATGTCTCAATGCCTTAAAAACATGACAAGTCAATTTACATCCCAATAAATATCTCAGTGCCTGAAAAACATGAAAAATAATCGTTTGTCTGGTCTTGATGGTTTCACAACAGAATTTTACCATTTTTTCTTGAACGATATACAAATATAAATAATGCAAAGACTAAATGAGGGATATACAAAGGGGTAATATTCAAAGACAAGGGTAATTACATGTATACCTAAAGAGTATAAATTTGGAAAAAAATGAGACCCATCACTTAAATTGTGACATAAAAATTGGGTCAGCTGTTGTAGCAAATAGATTAAAGCCAAAACTTAATACGATCATTTGTAAAACACAAAGGGGATTTTTTAGAGAGAGGTTATATTTGCAAGTGCAAACGAACAATTTAGACAAGTACAGAGGAGGAAGACTTTCCCATGTTGTTACTTTCATTAGATTTGAAAAGGCTTTTGATTCAATATAGGGGGCCCTTTTTAAAAAAACTTAGTATTTTATGGCTTTGGTGAAAGCCTGTAAATGGGTTAAAATCATTTATATTAGTAGCTGTGTCTTAAACAATGGTCATTACTCAAACTTCTTTAACTTGGAAAGAGGAGTTTGTCAAGTTGATCCACTTTCACCCTACACCTAATGTTTTTGAGAAAACAACGACAGTAGAACACCGAAGGAACAAACCACAAGATTACATAAATCAAAGTCCAGAGACAAGACAAAAGCAAGAACACAAGAATACGAAAGACCAAAGACACAACACATCCACAAAACACACAAACACAACACTGTTGAGTTTTTCTCTCAAAAATATTACATATATATGTGGAATAAAATTAATAAAATGAATTCTTATTAAGTCAATATGCAAATTTCATTAAAACGAACTTTCTATGTTTTAGACAAATTCCCTCAAAGTCCTGCAGACAAATTCCCTCAAAGCCCTGCATTGAAAGTGAACTTGGATAAGAAGCCACACCCCCCCCCCCACGAGGGAACCCCGGGGTATCGAAATAGGACCTATTATCTCCGGCTTGCGGGGTAAGACCCCTTCTAAACGGGGCCGACCCAAAGGGAACCCCGCGGTTGTGCGGGATGAATAAATACACAACCCACCTTTCGGATGGGATGTAAACTCAGGTCCACGTGTTGGAAGAAATGCCACGCTTCCTGCACGTTAAAGAACCCTTGTAGCAAGCTCTTTTTTGAGTGGTCTGTCGGTGATCGTCTACAAGGCTAAATTCCCCGCCCCTTTCGATTTCACCTTACTTTTCCAATGGCAGTCAGAATTTCCCGTCCCATGACCCTTTCCATACCACAAAGTGATTATTTATTAACAAACTTGTTTTCTTCTTGATATAGCTGAAATATTGCTCAGTGGACATTAAACAATATTCAATCAATCAATGAATAAGGAGCAAGCTATCAAAATTTATGTACATGTACAGATATTTTGTTCCCGGATAAGAAATTATACTGGAATCCATAGCAGATATGTTATGATCTTGTTTTGCCATGTTCATCTGATCATGATCTTGACAGACTTAACACAATTGTTTTAAGACAGTGTAAGATATTCAGTCGTATTTCAAGATAATTGTTTTCAAGGACGATCAAGACCTGTTCAGTTTATCAAGATCAAACAAGATCACTGCGTTCAAGATGTGTTAAGTTTGTCCTGATCAAACAAGATCAAATCGAGATCTTGTTTGATCTTAACAAACTTTACTCGTCTTAATCCTTCCTGAACTCAATTTATAAGTGAATCTTATTTGATCTTAACATGTCTTGTTCGTCCTTGTCTTGAAAATAAACTTAAAATCTTACATCGTCCTAACAAAATTGTGTGAAGCCTGTCAAGAGCGTGATAAAATCAAAATGGTCAAACAAGATAATAACATATCTGCTAGTGATCATACAGGAAAATGTATACTTTTGGGAATAAATAACGACTTAACAAAAAAAAAAGACACTTGGAAATTTTATAAATAGAACTGAGTCAATTAAAACAAAAACTTTTGAATCATTGAATGTATCGAGAGCTAACATTTCTGAGCAAAGTAACAGTTATTGACACTCGGGCATTGCCAATTTTGATTCGACTACTTACAGTACTACAGAATTTTGATGACAAACAAATCGTATACATGTAACAAGTGTCAGTAAGACTTATGTTGCATGCTTCACCATAGGCCCAACTTGATTATAAAGGGCATATATTAGAATCGAAATAATTCATGTTCGCTGGTGGTTTTTGATCGATTACTATATGGATGCCCATTGTTTTCATTTATTGGCTGTGTAACGCTCTGGGTAAAATATTAACGAGAATAATTGTTACAAATATGATAATCCCCAGAAACCAAATGAATTATTTCTAAAATATAATTCGTAATAAAGTTTTCCTCTGTAAATGGTGGTTAATCGTGCGAGATGACCCGTTGCGAGATCCATGTATTTGAACTCATAATTACCCGTAAATTAAAAACTGAAGAGTTCATTTTTGTGAAACAACAATGATTGTAAGAGGATATTTTTCACTACAGAATATCTCAAGTTTTTGTTGGGGTTTGCACTGCTAGAGCTTTACTTTTATGGAGTTCTTGTTTGTTTTTGTTTATTTGTTTTGTCTTTCACATGTTGTCTCAATTCATTTTTTAATGAATTTTCGTGTTTTTGGATTTCTAATTTTTGAATTTTCCCTTTTCGCCATTTGACTTCCGTATTCATTTGCCGATATTTTTCACTCGTGTAAGAAATGAAATAAATTTTCCTTCTTTTCATCTTGTTTTGCTGCGCCAAAATCAAGAAAGAAACAACGTGCCACATCTTTTAATTAAGTTTAATCTGAGCTTCCATACCTACCTTGAGTTATCACAAAATGCATAAGATATGGCGTAAATGCACATGACACAAAGTTTCTGCTAATGCATGCTAATTCCAGTTTTAAGTCAATTCCGAAACGGATACGATAAAAATCCGGAATTGTAGTTTTTCGCCCGATGATCGGATTGACCGTTTACTGATGTGTAATGTCAAAAATTGGGACACTTCATCAGGTTAAGAATTTGTCATTTTAAAAAAATGAAAACAATGTCTCATTTCGATGCCCCGTTCAATACAAAATCAACGTTGACAATACTCAGCGTGGTCAGATCGTTGATCTTGATTTTTGCACTCTACATTAATCGTTTTATGAAAAGAAGAACAAACTAAGGACTATGGATAACTCTTAAGCAAAAGTGCTCATCAAATGTTAAATTACGTGACGGTGGGTCCCATGAGACGTCGCAACGTCAATATCCCGTAAAACGCGTTTTACACCTATGAAAACGGAAGTTGAAAACGGAAAATAGGCCTAAGGTATTCATGATCGAAATGGCAAGAGAATAAGAAGTAAGCCGGTTCGGAAAATTGATAGTTTGGTAAAAAGAAAATATGCACATGCTCACGTTTTAGGTCTGCAAACAGAAATTCTGGATAATGACATTGACCGTTACCAAAGAGGGTTCAGAAATTGTAAGAGACGTTTAAGGTATAATCTTAATTTATGTGCAAAAATATTTTTTATGGTTTCTACTGGAAAATCAAATATTTTTACATTTTTGAGTATCGTTTCTTTTGTTGAGTAGTACAAATGTATTTAATTCTTCTCGGGACAATATACTCCTATATCAATGGACTTACTCTAAAACTCTTAACTAAAAAAACAACGACAGTAAAATACCGAAGGATCAAAGGAGTGGTACAATGTATCTACAAAAATCGAAGTCCAAAGACATGGCAAAAACGAGGACAGAGAAAACAACGACGTTAGACAGCTGCAAAGCATAGAAATTAAAAAAAAAAACAACATTCAAAACCAAGGCAGTCACTACATTATATACAAAAGCTCGTTGTTAAAGATATTAGAACAATATACAATGCTTTATATTCGAGGTACGAAATTTTTGCGGTTTTCAATCTTGGATTTATGTGCGTGGTTTTACATTCGCGGATCTTTATGTTAAGTCATTATGTTTATTTCTTCTTCTTCTTCTTCTTCTTCTTGTGTTCTCTTGCTTGTCAAGCAGGGTTTTCTGACACAGTCTTAAAAAGTATATTATGTATAGTATCCAATTTAAATTAACATTTCATTTTATTGTGCTTACATAGCTATATAGAGTAGCTGTATCTTGAACTGCCGAATTGGAAAAAAATATAATATACAGTCTGTATTTTACCACCGTAGTTCTATTGAGTGAAAGAATATAAAACACAACATTATTTTTGTTTGTTAATATTGAATGAAATAAGGTAGATTGACACCTGCGCTTAGCTGAAAACACAATCAGCTTTCCACATGGTCACTTCAATTTCACTATTTTTGGCAGAGCTGATATGAAACAAATAACATGAGAGCATGCTGTATTTCAATCTATGATATGGATATACATAAATTTAACTTTTTGTCAGTTAGATTTTTACTCAATATCCTAAATGTTTCATAAAACATGATATCAATTATGTAATGAAGTAAAACCTATATATGGAATCTACCCCCCCCCCAAAAAAAAAAACAAAAACAAAAACAAAAAACAAAAAAACAAAAACAAAACAAAAAACAAAACAAATACAAAACAAAAACGTGGAATTATATACAAGAGGCAATGTCTGAAATGAAACGTATCATAGTAAACATAAAATACTGGAAAGGCAAATAGATTCTTTCATTATTAATTGTTATCGCAATAAAATTAAAAACAAATTGAAAGGGCCCGTAATTCAATACTTAAAAAAATACTTAATTCAAGCGTAATAATTTACGAAAGGAGTAAATGAACATGAGACCATAACACTTATGTTAACTCCAACTACATAATTTTAATTTTTATGGCCATTTCGGAAATTTATTCCTCATCAGCATTACTAGAACCCAAACAAAGGGAATCCATAATTTCAAAAAATGTTAAATGCATAAAACCAAACAAAATCCGAATAATCAGTAATATTAAATATAGCTTAGGACAAAACTACGATGGGGTGAGTAAATCCTTTGGTTTTAGAATTTACATAAATTTAGAAAATAGTAATTGAACAAAGTGAACACATGTAAGCCATTGATTTCCATTACAATTTTGGCGACAGAATTGGGTTTCTTTAATATTTTCGCAGGGCAAATTTTACTCGATATGGTTTAGGCTGCAAAACAAGTCCGGGAAGCATATCTTTCAAATCAAATTCCGGAAGTGGGATATCGTCTGGTTCTTCAATGGTAATCGTCTGCATTAAAGTTGCTACGAACAAGAACATTCTTGATTTGGCAAATACTTCACCGATACAAGACCTCTTACCACAACTGAAGGCCAGAAAACTAAAACAAAATAGATTAAGAGTATCATTCTCATGCAAACAATTCCTTAATTTGGCAATGAATTAATCATTGTCATATTATCCCTTCTTTAATTACATGTTTTAAATGATTTTATTGGTTTTTTTAATATGTATACTAATATAAAACTCGTCTGTTAAATGAAAACAGCTTGTTTGTTTTTAAATATGTATATACACTTTTATATTATATGTTTAATTCAAAACCCATTATTTTGTATGTTCCCTAATGTTAAACTTGGTAAAGATAACTTATCCACACAATGAAAATATTTGTAAAATGATCATACTTTAGGTGCTTTATTTTTTGTGGCATTTTATTATGCTTTGTTTGTTTTGTCTTTGTTATTTACATTTCTGTCTGTATGTGATCCTTCCTCACTGTGTTGAAGACCATATGGTGACCCCTAGATGTTTTGGTTTTGGTCGTTTTAACCTGGATATGGGATGTTGTCTCCTTGACATTTACCCCATTTCCTTTCTTTTTCATACTTATATTGCTATGTATTAGGATTTATGATTTTTGATTGTTGCTTCCGTGTTCAGTTTGAAATTTATCTATAACGAGCGAATAGTGAAGTGTGCATCTTAAATATGGTGCAGCCAGTTGGTATTTAGTTATACAGGGCGTAAATCTAACAATCTTGGACAGTTTTGTGTAGTTGTGATCATTTCAGTTAAGGCACTGATAATTTGGTTGAAATTGAAACCATTAAAATCTGATGTGAAAATAATAAATATAACAATATTATCGTTAGCATGCAAATTAAACCAATGGTTTGTATGCTGGATGATATCTGTTCTGCAGAAGAACATTCACATGACGAAGTTCAAGATCAGATGACAGGTGCGACTTCTCAACAGGAATTGGACTTCTGTCCAATATATATTGACAATGAAATAGTTTTGCATAAATATTTGGTCATCGTGCAAAAGTGAAATATAGCTCACCGTTTTTGCACCGGATGTGTTGATGGTAAAATACTTCCAGATTCGTCTAAAAATCGTTCTGGTACAAATTCATAAGGCTGATTCCATTCCGTATTGTTGTGATGAGCTCTCCATAAATTTGGTATGATCTTTGAAAATATTGTATATACGGTAAAAATGAAAAGAAAAAAAGACTTGACAACGCGTTGAAGTAACACAATAAGTGCTCTGAATATAATTTTGAACAAAAATTGTGACTTTTTTAATATAAAGTAGTTCGGGAGACATTAATTAAATCTTTCCACTATTCCGTGATTGAAAGTTTTTGAAACACCCACGAGAAGAAAAGTATAAACAACAGACCATTTCAACTTGTTTTCCATTAAAAGCCTTCGAAAATAGCCAAATGGAAATTTTTCCAGAAATTATATTTAAAATCTCAGAATGAATAAAATGATAGTTTTTTATTGGATGAAAAATACAAATACACACAAAATGTATGTGACAGCAATCTCTTAAGAACAATACATTTGAGATATGTGTCACTTACGTTGATTTCTTAAACTGGTCTAAATGTTACGTTCTTGAACTTTTTCTGAATAATGAAAATCAATCCGTCCCTTCCCACTTCGGTTTGAGAGAGAAAAGGTGTTCTGTGAAAGTTCTGCATTCCTCATGTTCAAATTATGAATATTGCCGTTCTGATATGATCCATTATCAGAATATTATTTATAAACAAAACCAACATTTTCTTTCGTAAGCCAATGTTTTATCATACCTGCAAGTGCGATGATGGGTGCTCATAACTAATTAAATTCTATTTTTTCTAATGTCTTGAAATTAGTGAGAATCGAAGCGTCAATCCAAACCAAAGCATCCAAGGACAATGGCAACATCGGAAAAACAAATGAATAGAGACACATGATACATTGTAAGTACGACACAGAAAAGAAAAAATGAAGACACACACACATACAAAGATAAACAACCAGGACCTAATAAAAACACATGGGTGATTTTAGTTGCACCGGTAGAGTGAGCATCTCCCGTTTTAATTCAGGGTTTTTACTGTAACATTAAGATGATAACCTGTACAAATTTTTCATTTAATTATTTAAGCGTTAAGAAGACTATGTTTAACACAGTTTAACACTTTGTGTCTGTCTGGCGTCATTGTTTTCTGTGTTCTTGTTTTTGCCCTGTCTTTTGACTTCGATTTTTGTGAATTTCACCCCTTTGTTCCTTCGGTATTCTACTGCCGTTGTTTCCTAATGCTACTTTTGGGTGATGTTTTGCTTGAAATCACTTCGGATGCCAAAGTAGGTGGAGCTTATTGTATGTTTGTTTCGTGGTAACTAAACTTATATGTTACGAAATGGCGCGACCACAGCGAAACGAATAAATAATGATATGAATTCTAGGTACTCCAACGAAAAATTGAATGTTCGCATTCAATGAATATAACGGTGCAAAAAAGATGGTTATCTGCTTCAATAATAAGAAATTAAACTTTTAATCTCCAAAAAATTTAGACTAAGGATAAATTAATATCATTAGAAAATTACAATTTATCAAATTCTGGAATTTCTTTCTAAGCATTCACCAGTTCTGTTAAAAGCTAAGTAAAAACTGGTTCAAAATTATTAGGAGTTACGGCGCCTCGGGTCCTTATCAAGATTAATTACGACGAAAATTCAAGAAAACTGCAAAAACAAGTAAAAGTTAAAATAACCATGCACCTCCGTGCATTCTTGAATGGTGAATGAAAGGATACGGAGTAAATGCACATGAGACAAATTCTCAACAAAAATATAGTAAAAACAAGCAAGGGAACAGCGCTTTTATTGTTGTTTTTCATCTTGAAGACACCATGAGGCCTTCAACAATGAGCTGTGCTCATTCGTCATACATGTAAGAAGTTTAAAACGGCCCTAGCACCGGTTTGAACGGAATTCTTTGCTAATAACTAAGAAAATACCTTAGTTACTGTTAATTTATATTCTGCATATGCGCATTTCGACAAATTATGTCGCATCAGTGCAGATCAAACCAACCCATTTGGAAGTCCATTAATCAAAATACTTGTAAAAGCTGATACAGAACAAATAACCAAAATGATTGACGAACAACGCTACATCCAAGTTATGGATGCGGGATTGTCAAAAAACATATATTAAACTGGCAAATCTGTTTGAAATTTTGCAGTTGAAAAGTATAGGTTTTAATTGAAATACAGCACATAACATGCGTCTTCATGCAGCATGTCAACTTTATGTATTTATGCAATTAACATTAAAAATCAACAAATTTTGCTTACAAAGACTTCGTTGGAATACCTATTAGTTGGGTGCCCAAGAGACGATTTTTCCGATTTTGGGTGATAGGAATAACACACACCTCGATTATACATGTTTGGAAAGAGGATACGATGGCGCATCGAAATGACGATGTCGTAGAGATTGAATTTGGTCACATTTTATTTTAGATTGGGTCAAAGGTCAGCTCCTAAAATTTTGAAAATTTTGATGCATTTTAAAGTGAGCTTCATTTCACAGATAAAACTGAAACAAAATTCGAATATTGTTGTAAATTTTATTGGGGAAGTTCTTTAGTTTTACTTTTTATAATGATCTGTCTGTTGTCGTTATTCAACAAGTTTCAAAGATGGCATTTTGTTTCAAGTCCCGTCATTTTGATTATTTGCACCTCCGTGATATTAGGGGTTCTTTCGGATATAAAGAACTGCGCATTTCTGACTTTTATAGGATTTTTCTTTAAAGGAAAGCTTGAATTTAATTTTAAGACTAACTGCTAAAAATAAACTAAGTTTAGGCGAAATAAATCCTACTTTTGTTATTGGTATAAATAAGTCAATTTTCCCCAAAAAACACACACTGCCATAAATCTCAGTAAGACCGTTTCCTCTGTAACAAAACCTTAAAATATTATCTGAAATGATATGGAAAAATGATTTTAAATGTGAATACAGATACATGTGCTTGGAAAATCAAAACATAAGCAATGTAAAATTGTTACTAGATTCCCGCTATTTAACTAGACTTGGGCTTGTCAAGTAATTCTGACAAGAAATGATTCGAGTTATCTTTCGTTGTACACTGAAAAGAACATAACCAATTGACATGGTCTTCATATCGACTTACATTT
>MJUU01001459.1:97924-113600 GCA_002080025.1 Modiolus philippinarum
AAAAAAAAGTATTCTGCTAAATTTTATTTTTCATTTTTCCTATTGGAAATGCCTTTTATCTATGTCAGCCATGGTCCAGGTGAGCGATACAGGCTCTTGAGAGCCTCTTGTTTTTTGTTCAAAGTTATATCTTTGTAAACTTTTATTGTGTCATGATTGTATCACAATTATATTTAAATTGAAATTTAACAATAATGGAGAGGAAAATATTTTTACTTTGTGTTAAAATTCGCAGAAAATGAGATCTGGCATAGCCCAAATAAATAAATGAAACTTAAACCATTCTCCGTCTTCTGAAACAAATTTCATCAAAATCTGGGAAGGAACAACTTCACAATAATTTTTGTAAAAAGATTTGATCTTATTTGAAATGCACAGTAAATATGGCTTTACCAGTTCAGTAAATTACGACACAACACTGCAAGTTGAGAAATAAAGAATAAATAATTAATAATATGCACCACATTAAAATAACAAGAGGAAGCTGTCAATGTGACAGCAAACCGGGTTTTCTTTTACATGGACAGTATCTTACACATGGGTTGACCATCAATATTTGGAATGTACTTATAATTTTCATTAATTTTCAATGTTAAATCTTCCACCAAACTAGCCTATTTCTGAAAGTTCAGCAACTTGGATTTTAATCAAAAAGGAAAATAAAAGTACTGTGCATACCTGTGATGACGCCTGTTGAGGGCGAAACATGTCGACAATAAATTACACGCAGTTTCCTTAAGTGTTGTTGTCAATCATGTTGGTACCTCTGATACAGGTACAAATTATCTGCATTATAAAAACTTCCCGTCTCAAATACTGTAAGAGATTTGTTCTGGACAAATGGGAGACCTTATTGGAAAATATTTGACATAATAAGTTCAACAACTGATATTTTTGACATAAATTATCAAAAAGTAAAATCAAAGTACCATGCAAACCTTTGATATATGTACAATTGATATGCAAAATAAAAACTTCCTGTCTCAAATACTGTAGGAGATTTGCTCCGGACAAAGGGGGTTCCTTATTGTTAAAAGTTCAACAACTGATATTTTTGAAATAAATTATCTTAAATCAAAATCAAAGTACCATGCACACCTTTGATATATGTACAATTGATCTGCGAAGCAAAAACTTCCTGTCTAAAATACTGTAGGAGATTTGCTCTGGACAAAGGGGGTACCTTATTAACAAAAATTGATGTAAAAATGACTAAGTTCAACAACTAATATTTTTAAAATAAATCATAAAAAATTAAAATCAAAGTACCATGCACACCTTTGATAAAAGTACAATTGATCTGCAAAATAAAAACTTTCTGTCTCAAATACTGTAGGAGATTTGCTCCGGACAAAGGGGGTACCCTATTGTTAAAAAATTGACGCAAAAATGACTAAGTTCAACAACTGATATTTTTGACATAAAATATCAAAAATCAAAATCAAAGTACCATGCACACCTTTGATATATGTACAATTGATCTGCAAAATAATAACTTCCTGTCAGAAATACTGTAGGAGATTTGCTCCGGACAAATGATGTACCCATTTGGCAGCCGCCCGCCCGCCCACCGCCCACCGCCCGCCCGCCATTTTCACCATTTTAATGACCGGATTTTCCGACGGAAAACCCGGTTAAAAAAGCAAATTTGTCAAAGGTAGAAGTTAAATTCAAATTATAAACCTATCAATATTCTAAATCTGTACAGTAATTCATTTCAATTCACCAACCCAGTAGTCAGTACTTCGGTGCTGACCCGAACACCGACTTTTTGAAACCTGCAATATCTTAATTTTACAAAATATTTGTTAAAATTAAGAAGTATCTATCGCCCTAATGCATAGCTCTGTCCTTAGCTGAATTTTGGCTTTTCTGTTTAGATTTTTTTAGTTATTTGTTCTCTATCAGCATTTACACGTGTTTCGGTTTATGGACTTTCAAATGTTTGGTTTTATCTGCACTGATAAGACATAAGTTGTCGTTGTCGAAATGCGCATATGCAGAAATTAAATAAACGGTGAGTTCGGTATTTTGTTATTTGTTATTCATCGTTATCTAGCCGTTAGGAGATGCTTTCTATTTTTGAGCACATTTCTGTCTATCGTTTTGCAGTATTTTATGCTGCTCATTATGGTCATAAGTTTTTTTTTTAACTTTGCAATCTTTACAATGTAGCAAGCGTGTTATTATGACTATTTTCTTACAGCAATCTGTGCCAATAAATCCATCAACTGTTTCTTTTCTTTTTCAAATAACCAAAACATTTTGGAATGTTTAAGTGGCAGAAATCGCAAGAAAGGTAAAATTGTGTAAAGTACATCCATACCCATGTTTCCGAGGCTTAACATTCTGCTGTCAATAGTTTTCATAAGTATTTGTAGCTGTCCATTCCTACCAAAATTGTCTCCAATCATCTAGACATAGAACAAATAAAAGTGTATCCTTAGTACACATCCTTTTTGTTAATTGAATGCAATAACATTTAAAATTTATTTCAAATAATATTTTATTTCCGATGTACATAACTGTACATATATGTTCCGTATTTAACAAAACATATTTAACTATTATAAAACTATGGTACGAGTGATTATGTCGATTCGATTGAAGTTTCTTTTAAATTGAATGCGAGAAAAAAAAAATTCTCGGACTCACAATTCGAGAAATGGGGGGTAATGACAAATTTACCGAACAGAGTTGTCAAGAGCCAGCAAAGTCCATGGGACAAAAAGGCAAAGAAGGTGTAAAATCACCGGAAAAATTGTCGACCGCAATGGTCCTGACTTGGTACAGGCATTTCAAAATAAATGGTGGGTTCAACCTGTTTTATGGCAAGCCATACCTCTCCTTCCATTACGGTAGTGTCCGGTAGAAACTCAACATCAATTGCTTTTGAAAGGTCAAAGACGGTTGAAACTAGTTAAAAAGAATCTTGAATCAAAGTTCGGACTGATACTTCCAATTTTCCACAGGGGACTGATATCTATCAAAGAACTGTTACATGATCGTATGAGACTGATTTTTTTAAGCCTTGATCAAAACGGTGGTCAAGGGGATAACTATGTCAAATGAGAAAGTCTTTTTAATTTGAGCTAGCTATCACGTAACCTTTAAGATGCATTTGCACAATTGGAAAGGAACTTTATTTTACATAGACATTTATTTATATGATCTAAAACTGTAAATATAAATGCCCTTTTTATAAGTATGACAACTTTATGAATATGCTGCTTTGCGTTTTTAAAATTTGAATTTAAATCAACATTACATTCTCATATGAGCAACAACGGCAGGAACAAGGGAAGCGATGGCCACAAAAATCGAAGTCTAAAGACATGGCAAAAATTGCAACAGAGAAAAACAAAGAAAAAACAAGGACATGAGACAACTACAATGCACGGAAATAAAAAGACGGCATTAAGAACTAAGGCACTCATAGTGTGTAACGACTAAATGATGAATCTTGTCTGGTGTATGACGTCAATCGAAGGACATTAAATTGTGAATTGTACTGGTTTACAAGCTAGTGGAGGCGACAATAGAGTTTATGTTCCTCCTTTTATTCTTGGATGGATAGTTTCTGGTAAGTAATAAACATAAATTTATGCTCAGGACCCTTGTACTAAAACAGTACCATGAAAAACGGGAGTGACATCAGGTGGTCCGGAAGGGTAAGCATGTCCTGTCACACTATCAGTGAGTCGATCCAGGACTAGGTCAAAACCGGTTATGTCAAGTCCATGAAAATTAGAAAATTGTGCTTTCAGTGAAGGAATGCAGGTCACAATGCCGTCGCCAGAGAGCGCGTTTATGGGCTTAATAGTGTTTTGTTAGGTCCATTGGTAATCAAATCGGATAAGTTATATTGCTTGTTTGCAAATTAGTATTCTCTATAACCATTTGTATCAATTTTGTTTCAAACTTCTTCTTCTCAAGATATTTTTCTATATAGATAAACTTTCATACTTTCCGAAGTTTGGAATTTCATTTTTTGTTTTTTTTTTTTATGTCTAAAATTCAATTCTGGCCACCAGTTTATAGTGTCCACATCTCATTTTGTCGAATTCTCTTGCAACTGACCCGGTGAGTGCCTTGTGTTTTTTTTTATATGTTATGATTGCTTTTTATAGTCTTTATTTTGGCAATGGAAGGCAGTGACAGTGATTGTAAGAACACTTTGACAGTTGATGTATTGTTTGTTGCATCCATGAGTGCACATAAACATGGATAAAGCGTTGTTTGACATTTTGTACTGTATATTGTTTTTAACGATGCTAGAACCCGTCTTGAACTTGATATGTGGTATGAGCGAAGGCCTAAGGTGACTCCACGGTGAAGAACAACAATAACAGCGTTGTTAAATTACTAGGTTTAACCATGTTTTTGCAAAGTTTTGTCTTTAGCTGATTCCAACGTTTTTGTAATTTATTCTATGTCAGCTCTTTGAGAGCGTTCGGTTTATGGTCTTTCTAATAATTCGAGTTGACCTGCATTGAAGAGACATACCAGGAAGTTGTAGAAATGGTCATCTGTATAAAACTATTATGTTACAATTAAGATAAACATCAGTTTTAACCGAATTTAATCGGAAGTTTGCAAACTCCTCAGGGTTTTATCCTGTAAAAATGAAAAAAAATTAGCTTTTGCCTGATATCCATTTTTGATCACTAAACACAATTGGTTTCATTCATTATGTTGCATGCAGTTTCAGGTTTTACTCAAAAATTTAGATGTTGACAACACTAAGTCTGACATATTCATGCAGCTTCGATTCTGGAATTTCGATACCATTAAAAAGAACATAAAAATTTTGACTTACGGTAGTTTCAAGGACACCTAGAAGAAAACTTTCAACAAAATCCTCAGGACATATTGTTGAACCATCTAATGTCATCATTTCCTCTTTTATTACTGTTAAATGTGTAGTAATAACTTTCTCTATATGTATCAAACCTTCCCCATATGCATTCAAAAGTTTATATGATAACTTTCTACATTTAGTCCATCTTTTGGTGAGAGAACCAAAAGCTACATCAGAATAATTATCTGCTCCATACTTCCCAGTAGCAGACACGGGTCGTGCAGCAGTTAATGAAGCATTCGGTTCATGTAAAAACACATCTCGGATAACCTCCGAAGAATTTAAGCTAATAAATGTTTGTCCCATAATTTTTATTTGAACAATATCGCCGTATTGACGACTGAAACTGTCAAGTGTTAAATGCATGTTTGTGTAGTCCATTTGAAATAAACTGCCGAATACTGGAATACCTTTTGGTCCAGGTGCTGCTCTTTTATATATATAATGACTCTTTTTGAAATACAGCAGAAAGCAAAGAAGAATTATCAATGTTGCAAGAAGCTCCAACATTTTTTAGTGCTTTAGTTTTCTTTTATTTCCACCTTAAAAAAGAAAACAAATACAAATATTGTGTTGATTAACTACATACCTTTACTAATATTCATTAATGGAGAAAACATTGAAGTGTAACATAACAAAGTCCCAAAATTGCCGTTACATTGACTTCTTTGGTTGTCGTTTCGACACGTTACATTTCAGTTTGCGGAATGCTGATGAAGTATTTTTAAACGTTTCTATTTACTTCACTGAAGATCTATCAGTTAGTATACATTTTTCGGTTAATGGCCATCAAAGTGTTTAGATTTGATCTGCACTGAAGAAACCTAGAATGTTGAAATAGCAATTTTCAGAAACTAAGTTTACTGCTTCGGTATCCATCGATATACAAATTTTTCTCGTTATGAAAACTATACTTATCTTTATTTAAGATAGCAAGATAGACAAGATTTTTTCTTTAGTTAAAGTAAAAGAAATATTGATAATTTACATAATAGAATACAGAACATTATATTTGTACCTTGCAATAAAAAAATGTGTCCATAATGTATTGCCTAAAGAGGGTTATATAAAAATAGTTATTTAGCTTGACACAAATTTTACCATGATTCATATTACTAAGCTAAAGCTAGCGACCACTTTTTAGCGACCACTTTTCTAGCGACCACTTTCATGGTATGTTTAATAACCGATGCTTTAAAGAGGACAACAACTTTCTTAAAACATTTTCTAGCGACCATTTTCAAAATATTCTTCTAAATGTAGAGATGTATGCTCTTATAATATTACAGATATGACGTGTTTGTCCGTGTGAGAATTTCTCATACGTTTACTAATTCATTTATTTCTTAAATTTGACTGTTCAATATTTTCATTGTTTTTACTAAAATGTTATAATTTGTACACACTACTATTTTTGCCCTTTTAACCTAGTTACACTGCAAGGTTTGTCTACATCTATTTCGATATGCCCCATGTTGTCTATCGATATTGTTTCTGTCCTCATTTACGCTTTCGTCGGGCTACTTCATGACAAATATTTGTAGGCAGACATTGCCCGGTTTTACTTTTTTCCTCATTGACCGCTCCCGACATGTGTTGCTTCAATGACATATCTTAGCTGCGATCGATGTTGCTCAGCGTTTTTATTCTCTCCTTGTAACCCTGGTGCTTTCAGCTGGATAACTCTGAGCATCGCCCAAGTTGGCACTCCATGGCGGGTGGGGAGCAAGGGAGTGACCTTGATATAAGTTTTGTCAATAATACTGCTTATGTGCACGCTGGGGCCTTCTTGATCTTGCTTGAGGGGTTGAATATTGTTCACCTCTTGTTGAAGACCATCAGGCGACATGAAGATGTAGACAGGACTAAAAGCCATGTCCTTAATAACTGGAGTTTTCTATGTATCGTATGCGTTTTTGTCACATGTACATTCGCTCCATATCCTTTCATTTTTCGTATTTGACCTTTTCAATGTATGGAATAACATTCAAATGTTTTTTTTTTGTTTTTTAAGTTTTTTTTTACATGAATTGCTTATTTTAGGACCTTCCAGTGAAATTTCTTGTTTATCAACGAATGGTGCATAGGTGAAAAAATGGAACCTTGTATTAAACTGCAGGTATGAAAAATCGCGAGGAGACCGGTGGCAACCCCTGGTTTAAAAAAAAACATTATAGGCAAATTTTGTGAAATACTGTTGACTTGGTCCAACGTTTTGACCATTGGTGTTGTATTGACCTCATAAACTTTAGCAGTTGCAGCAGGCAGAGGAGAGGACTACAGTAGTATTGAGTTAAAATAATATGAGGAATTTTCTTCGTATAGTTATATGTACTTGCAGAAAATGTTCTTTACAAACACGAGATGCGTACGTTTTATTTGTCCCTGTACCGGCCTATTTGTTTCACATGCACTTGGCTTTAAATTTTACGTAGCACTTGTTTTTAAGAATTGTACCCGATTTTTGAAATAACAGTGAAGTAATCCTTTCACATAGTACCATCTTTCAGGCAATGAAAGAATGCACACAAAAATTATGAGCAATTAACTGTGCTTTAAGTCATGACTCCAGGCGCAGTTTAAACATCTTAAACAAGAATGAGAATTTACTGATTTGTTTACCATATTTTGTGTCCTTTAACTATTTCGAACTGCAGTCCTATTTTGAAAAATGCCAGAACGGATGATATAATTCTAAATTTTAACAAATCGTGATATCGGTATAAAGTCTTTTTGATTTTCGTTGTCCTCAACTATAGTTCCTATTTTTTTTTCTCTTTTTTTTGTGTATAACTTCATTTTCACGCTCTGCTATGCCTCTCCTTTTATGAAAAAAATGTTTTTTGACCCGATTGCAATATATGTGAGACACATTGAAATTGTAAAACAATAATATAATGAAGAATTTGGTCTAAAAGGAGTGATTTGGTCAGGTGCGAAAAGGTGAACTTTCAGAGGGAGGTAATCCACCCTGGCGGTAGGATTGGGGTAAAGATGGGTGCATTAGCTATCAACAAAAGCTTTGCCATCAAAAAAGTTTTGGAGTCCTTCAAACTTGTTGCAGATAAGTACTTTGGGCCGATTTTGGACCTTTGGTGTGGATCTTAGGGAAGGTTATCCACCCTATCGGTAGGATGGGGTTTCAGATGGATAGAGGCATTAGCTATCATTTAACCAACGGACGACAAAAGCTTTGCCGTAGGAACAATTTGGAATCCAAACTTATTGCAGTATTCTCCAAATAAGTACTTGGGACCGACTTTGGAACTCTGGTGTGGATCTTAGGGGAGGTTATCCATCCTGGTGGTAGGATGGGGTAAAGATCAGTGCATCAGCTATCATTTAGTCAACAGACGACAAAAGTTTTGCCGTATGGAACATTTTGGAATCCTTCACACTTGTTGCAGTATACTGCAAATAAGTACTTGGGGCCGACTTTGGACCTCTGGTGTGGATCTCCGGGGAGGTAATCCACCCTAGCGGTAGGATAGGGGTAGATATTGGTACATAAGCTATCATTTAGCGAACGGACGACAAAAGCTTTGTCGTAGGGAACATTTTTGAATTCTTCAAAGTTCAAACTTGTTGCAGTATTCTACAAATAAGTACCTGGGGCCGACTTTCGTCTTCTGTTGTGGATCTTAGGAAATGTAACCCACCATGGCAGTTGGATGGGAGGTAAAGATTGGTGCATTAGCTATCATTTCGCCAACGGACAGCAAAAGCGTTGTTGTCGGGAACATTTTTGAATCCTTCAAACATGTTGCAGTATTCTGCAAATAAGTACTTGGGACCGACTTTGGACCTCTGGTTTGGATCTTGGGGGAGGTATTTCACCCTGGCGATAAGCTGTGGGTAAAGATTGCTGCATTAGCTATCATTTAGCCAACGGACGATATAAACTTTGCCGTAGGAAACATTTTCGAATATTTCAAAGTTCAAACTTGTTGCAGTATTCTGCAAATAAGTACTTGGGGCCGACTTTGGACCTCTGTTGTGGATCTTAGGGACGGTAATCCTTCCTGGCGGTAGGATGGGGTAACGATTGGGTGCATTAGCTATCACTTCGCCAATTGACAACAAAACCTTTGCCGTCGGGAGCATTTTGGATTCCTTCAAACTTGTTGCAATTTGTGCAAATAAGTACTTGGGGCCATCTTTGGACCTCTGGTGGGGATCTTGGGAAAGGTAATCCACCCTGGCGGTAGGATGTGGCTAAAGATAGGTACATAAGCTATCATTTAGCCAACGGACGACATAAAATTTGTCGTAGGGAACATTTTTGAATCCTTCAAAGTTCAAAAGTGTTGCAGTATTCTGCAAATAAGTACTCTGGGCCGAATTTGGACCTCTGGTGTGGATCTTAGGGGAGGTAATCCACCCTGGTGGTAGGATGGGGGTAAAGATGGGTGCATTAGCTATCATTTCGCGAACGGACAATAAAAGCGTTGCCGTCGGAAACATTTTTGAATCCTTCAAACTTGGAGTATTCTTCAAATAAGTACTTGGTGCGGATTTTCGACTTTTGTGTGAATTTTAAGGGACGTAATCCACCCTGGGGGTAAAGAAGGGTGCATTAGGTATCATTTAGCCAACGGACGACAAAAGCTTGCTGCAGAGAGCATTTTGATATCCTTCAGACTTGTTCGAGTATTCTGCAAATAAGAACTTGGGGCGGATTTTCGACTTCTGGTGTAGAAGGGGACGTAATCCACCCTGTCGATATAATGGGGTTAAAGATGGGTGCATTAGGTATCATTTAGCAGACGGACGACAAAAGCTTTGCTGTATGGAGCATTTTGGTATCCTTCAAAATAGTTGGAGTATTCTGCAAAAAGTACTTGGGGCGGACTTTGGACCTATGGTATGGATCTTAGGGGAGGTAATCCACCCTGGCGGTAGGATGGGGTTAACATGGGTACATTAGCTATTGTGAAGCCAACGGAAGACAAAAGCTTTGTCGTACGGAACATTTTGGAATCCTTCAAACTTGTTGCAGTTTTATCCAAATAAGTACTCGAGGCCGAATTTGGACCTCTGGTGTGGATCTTTGGGCAGGTAATCCAACCTGGCGGTAGGATGGGGCTAAATGATAGCTCAACTTGGGGCGGTAGGACTGGGCTAAATGATAGCTAATGCACTCATCTTTTCCCCCATCCTACCGCCAGGGTGGATTACCTTCTCCTGAAAGTTCACTTTTTCTCACCTGACCAAATTACTTCTTTAAGACCAAATTCTTTATCGTATTATCTTTATTGTGATTTATTACACCTGCAGTTTAATAGCAAAATTTCATTTTTCACCTTATTATCCCTCGTTGTTAAACAAAAGATTTCAATCTATTCATGGATGGTCCTAAAATGCGCAATTTATGTATATTTATTCATAAAAGACCGGAAAAATAGTTAAAAAACACACTTTTAAATGTTATTCCATACATTGAAAAGGTCAAAATCTGCATTTAGAAGAATATTTTGAAAGTGGTCGATAGAAAATGTTTTAAGAGAGTTGTTGTCCCCTTTAAAGCGTCGATTATTACCTAAAGTTACAGTAACTGCGGCATTGTGTTATTTATTAGACATACCATGAAAGTGGTCGCTAGCTTGAGCTTAGTATTCGTATTTTATAAATAGTGAATTCGTATATCGCAACAATCTTAAATTGATTGAATAAACAATGTAAAGGATATGGAGTAAGTACACATAAGACAAAGACAATGAAAATACATGGTAATCCTAAACATTGAAATATCGCTTTTACTGTTACTGTTTATCTTCATCATGCCTCATGTAAGTTCAAGATGGCCCCTAGCACTGGTTTACTCGTTGATGCGTGTTCGTCAACACACATAAAATTGCATTTTGAAGCATCTATGACAAACAAAAGAAAGTTATTAAACGCGTAAAGTGTCAATTCATACAAATTGTCGTTTCATCAAAAAATTGCATTTTTAAATATGAAGGCAGAGTTTGCTTTTCGTAAGAATGTTGCCCTCCATTTTTGTACTTGTAGTATATTAAATGTTATAAAGATTCAGAGCAGATTTTTTTTGAAATTTTAGTAAAAAAAAACAAACAAAAACAAAACAAAAAAAACAACATTTCCATAGAATAGATATTTTTCTCTATATATGTCACCTACCTTCGCACAATAACAGAGCAGTCAAAAGTTATCTACTTTTAATTTGATGGGGAACGATATTTGATACACGTTATGTAACTCATGTTACGAAATTAACATTCGATTAATTTTAAAAAGAGGGCTTTCATGGGTTTTAGAAGATTGGTTTTAGAGGGAGGTTCAAAATAGAGGACAGAAAATAATAACTTTATATTGATAACAATAAACCTGTATTGGCCTTATCTGATACATAATATGTTTTATCAAATTGTGGGTTATTTATTTACCTGTACAGTTGTACCCGTCAAAAAGTTTCCTTTTTTTATATATTTCCCTTTTTAATACTACACTGTCAGTGTAAACAAACAATGAAATAATATGATTATTCGTAACAGGAGTATATACACTTTTCGCTTGATATAAAATACATTCCAGTTACACATTGGCAAAACATATGTTGACATAAATAACATACAAAACATGACATAAGCCCCATTTAGATGCACAGTTTTACACACTTGTGTATTTTTTACATACGTATGCAAATTTGCACTAGTGTGCAAATACTGCATGTAAACGCAACTGCATACGTGTGTAAACTTAACAAAGGGTGTAAATTTGCACGAGGTCAGGGGCAAGTGTAAATGTATATTTGCACATGTGTAAATTTACATGGTATGTATTTAGGGCATGTAAATGCAAACTAACTGTAAATTACTGTTTCTGTGTATGGAGCGGAAGAAAAAAGCCTTGCAACTTCAATGGAACCATGAAACTGACGCACTCACAATGAACTGTTATCCCTATGAAATCCATACTTATCTGAAGGTTTTGTCTGAATTTACGTTTTTGGCCTATTATTCAAGAAATTGGACTCTGAATAAAGTAAGAAGATACTATGCAACTTTATGTTTTTCCATCATTATACAAATTTCTAAGACCTAATGAAAACTTTATTTTTTACATGTTTTTGGACCCTTTTCACTTCTTGTAACCAGCTTTTCAAACTGAAATACACACCTCAGATTAAATGCATGTAAATGCATAGCAAAAATACTTTCACATACTTGTATAGTTTTACACACATGTAAATTTACATACTGGTGTAAATCTTGTGCATATAAATGGGGCTTTGAGATCACTTAATTATGTACGTAGTAAAACATGACATAGATATATATAAAAACATTTCACATATTACATAGTGATACACAAGTAAGTAAATAAGCATCTTTTGTAGTTTTTGGATAAATATTGATAGATTTATATAATACCCTAACATTACGCATATGCATATATGCAGAAAGTAAATTCACAGTAACCTCGGTATTTAGTTATTTTTTACCACTGGGTCAATGCCACTGCTGGTGGACTGTTGGCCCCCGAGGGTATTCACCAGCCCAGTACTCAGTACTTCGGTGCTGACCCGAATGCCGATTATTTTTGGAACCTTACAATATCTAAAATTTTGTAAATTATGTTGAAAACTAAGGAGTATCTCCCTCATGCATAGCTCTGTCCTTAGCTAATTTTGGCTTTACATTTAGATCATATTTGGTTATTTGTTCTCTATCAGTTTTTAAATATCTTTGAGTATATGGTCTTCCAAACATTTAGATATTATCTGCACTAAAGAGACATAAGTTGTCGAAATGCGCATATGCAGAAAGTAAATTCACAGTAACCTCGGTATTTAGTTATTACATAATATCAGCATACTATAATTTTTGTCTCTACTTGGGTACCTATGTTATATTAGTTATTTACAATGTACAAAATGTACTTTGTATTTTCATAATATTAATAGTTATATTAATAAATATTATAACATGGCTCTTGTTAAGGTGTCTGCAGGGCATTATTTTCCTACTATAGAATTTTGCGAAATTGTCTGTGTAAAAACTTGTTTAATTGTATTATAGTTTAAAATAAAAAATAAAATTTGGGAGTCACCGTGCATTTAAGCGCAAAAACTGAAATTGAAAATTTCAGGATTTTACATAGAGATGTTAGGGAAAATGATTATATATAACAAAATACCGAAGTTAATGTTAATTTATTTTCTGCTTATGCGTATTTCGACAACTTATGTCTCATCAGTGCAGAATAAACCAAATCATTTGAAAGTCCATTAACAGAAAAACGTGTTAATGCTGATCTAGAACAAATAACCAAAAGGATCTAAATAGGATAGCTTGAAAAAATTATTATAGATTTTGTTCATACTTTGCACGTGTTTTCTAATCATTATATAGTTTACATATAAAAAATAAAAATAAGGGGTCACCGTTGAAATAAGAGAGATAAATTGTGAAATGTTAATGTTTCTAGTAATATCTATGTTAAATTCTTTTATCAAATGATCTCCCTTGAATAATTTCTGTCTCTGTAAATCCAGCTTGAGATTTAAAGCTTGAATGTGTATTTGATTTCATCTTTTGTAATGGAAATGTTGTAAAACTAATAAGGAATAATAATTCTGGATACTTTGGAACTTTTCTAACGTTTCAAATAACTATTTTGTTATTTTTTTAATGTATGAAACCTTAATGAACAAGTATAAGAAAAATGGCGGAATAATCGTCAACCAGTATAAAACTCCATAACCATATTTCGCACATGCGCAAATGGTAACGGAATTCAGTAAACGAGATGAAAAACAACGATGTTTTTAATTTTGCTCGTCTTAGTTTATGAAGGAAATAGAGATTTCGAACAGTTTTTAACTAAATCGTGCCATAGAGACACGAAAAAAGGGTATTGTTTTGCTTTCAATTTTAATTTTGAACTTGAATCTGTTTGAAAACGTCAGATTGTGTATTGTGACGTCATAGATACAGACAGCAATGGATGCAAGAAATCCGCCTTCCCTTAGGTCTTTTCAGAATGGAAAACTATATTTTCTGTCATATTAGACAAAAATGGTGTGAAAAATGTCTCATGGTGACTTCAAGATAACGTCTACCATGTATTAGTTTAGAAATAATTCATGGCAGGTATATGGTTATTGTCATTTAACTATGGGCTTGACCTTTAAATTCGTTAGTTTAACCCCTCGCTAACGATCAGAGTTAAATTGAATAAATTTTCAATAACCATATACCTGCCATGAATTGTTTCTCAACTAATACATGGTAGAATTTCTCAATGAAACAACGTTTTTATTGTTGTTCTTCATCTTGAAGTCAACATGAGGCATTCAACAATGAGCCTTTTCTCAAACTTCAAAGTAAGTTGCCCCTATCACTGGATTGAGCGGAATTCATTGATTGAGGTCGAATAATGCTACATCCATGTATATTTTGTCATGAATGCGGGATCGTCAAAAAACTTTAAATATTTTGGCAAAGTGTTCTTACAATTACTGTCATCCATTGCCCGACAAAACGACAAAAATACTAACAGAATACAATCACAACAAATGAACCACCACAGGGCATTCATCGAGTAAATCGCAAGGAAATTTGGCATTCTAAAATAATGAGATGTCGGCACTATAAACAGATGGTCAGAGAAACATTTTTGAAATTATAAAAAAAAAAACACAACACAAGACAAACCTTTGAAATACAATGGTATGCAGAATTTAACAAAATATCAATGCAACCCTCAATCACAATAATGTGAAACAAGAGGTTTCTTAGAGATATTTGACATGTTCCGTATGTGTGATGGACAAATTATATGAAAAAGATTAGAAAGGATATATATATATCCGTTTCACTTAATTAACTGTTTATCATTCCGTCCCTTACAAAAGTTTAATTATATTTATTAGGATCATTTGTATAAGTGTTTCTTAGTCTGTTTCGTCTTCTTGGTTGAATCGGTGGACTGTTATGCAGAAAATTTGGTGGTGGTCTTTCTTGACTAGATGAAGGCTTTTGTTCATTAGAATGAAACAATAATATTTCCTGTTTAGATAAATTTAAAGACGAACTTTGTTGCACGTGCGAGTTATACGTCGCATTAATGCTACAGTGCTTGTACAGTAAAACATAACCAATCACACCATTGTACCATACACCATACACCATGCACCATTACACCATACACCATGAACCATTACACCATATACCATACACCATCACACCATACACCATTACACCATATACCTTACACCATACACCATGCACCATACACCATACACCATGTACCATACACCATGCACCATACACCATGCACCATACAACTTACACTATACACGATGTCTAATACAATTGTATTTGCATTTCAGTTTATATTATTAGTGACCAGTGCATACAACAAATAAATTTAATCCGTTTTCGCACTGGGAATAATATTAGTCCCAGTTTTGCAGGACAAAATGAAGATTTTCAATAAAAATTTGTCGAGATCTCATTTTTCAGTCTCAACTCTAGACTACTTTCCACGAAACTTGTTAATTACAATCGTGTAAATAAAAAAGCCACCCCGGAATAAAAAAAAGGAGATACAATATTTTGTCTGTCGTATTTTATTTCACGTGTTGCTTTTTCTCGCTTTTAAGATGGTAATTTTTTCCTCATCTTATTTATTAAGTATTCCTTCTATCGAGCGTACATTAGGGGTTATCATCGTACACCGTCCATTACCTTTTTTCGTACTCCAAACACGATCTTATATCACGTGCAATGTACATTGTACACAAGAATTTCGATATTTCTTCTGTCAAACAGAATCTATTTCTATATC
>MJUU01001461.1:5872-21842 GCA_002080025.1 Modiolus philippinarum
AAAAGGCGGGAAAATTCAACATTGTCCGATTTCAATAAAATTTGGTTTCCAAATAGGTATTGATGTTGCGACTTCAAAACTGATGTTAAGAATTGTTCGTTGACAGCAATTTTCAAAATGGCCGCTAAAAAGAATTCAACATTGTCTGATTTTAATGAAATTTGGTTTCCAAATCTAGGTTTTGATGTTGATTCTTCAAAACTGATGTTAAAAATTTTCGTTGACCGCCATTTTCAAAATGGCTGCCAAAAAAGGCTGGAAAATTCAACATTGTCCAATTTCAATGAAATTTGGTTTCCAAATAGATATTGATATTGCGACTTCAAAACCTGTGTTGAAAATTGTTCGTTGACCGCCATATGCCACAAAAGGCGGGAAAATTCAACATTGTCGGATTTCAATAAAATTTGGTTTCCAAATAGGTATTGGTGTTGCGACTTCAAAACTGATGTTAAGAATTGTTCGTTGAACGCCATTTTCAAAATGGCCGCTAAAAAGGCGGGAAAATTCAATATTGTCTGATTTCAATGAAATTTGGTTTCTAAATAGGTATTGATGTCGCAACTTTAAAACTAATGTTAAAAATTATTTGTTGACTGCCATTTTCAAAATGGCCACCAAAACAGGCGAGAAATTTCAACATTGTCCTATTTCAATGAATTTTTTTTGTCGAAATAGGTATTGATGTTGCGACTTCAAAACTGATGTTGAAAATTGTTGGATGGCCGCCATTTACAAAATGACGTCTTGATTTCAAAACTGGTGTCAAAAGGGGTCCTTAGCAAGAACGTTTTTTGTCAATCAAGCCCAACAAAGAAAAATAGTACAACATGATCAGACTTTAAATACTGTTCAAGATATTAGTGGTGTTCAAGGTACAAAAGTTTGAGAGACTGATGATCAACTGTATAACTTACAATGTTACCACGATTGTGGCAACTGAAAGCCAGGTGAGCGATACAGGTTCCTGGGAGCCTCTAGTTTTATTTCTTTTCCTTCTACATTTCTATAATAACCTTCAGGAAGTGTTGCTCATAGAAGTCTTTCAATACAGTGGCAAATTAATGCCTCTTTGTCAAACTTTACTTAGCAATTTAATGTAATGAAGATAAGTATGAAGCTTCATATAATGCTCTCTAATATGCTTCCCTTTTTCAGTCATTGTTAAGCTATTGACTGTTTAAAAAGTGCAATTTTCTATGTATAATCAAGTAGAGCATTGGTATATTAAGCTTAATGCCTAAATTAAGCCAAAACAAGGTCACAGATTTTTGTGAACAGTTTTTCTAAAATTCTTTATGAAAAAAGCCCTGCCAAAACCTCCCCTTATTTTCTAATCTGTAGCTGTAAAAGTACCTGTTGTTATGATCATTGTGGAAGGAGGAATTAATTCTATGAAAACCGTATCAGAATCCATAAAAAATGATGTACCTGTCTTAGTGTTGGATGGATCAGGACGGGCTGCAGACTTCATAGCTGAAGGGTATAGACAGACACAGTATTCATCACTTGTTGAGAAAAAGTAAGTCCATTAGTCATCCTATTGCAATATGAAATAAATCAATATTTGATACATTTATTAAAACTTTGTATTCAAAAAAGGGATTCCAATCTGTTATTTACAACTGTTTTTTATGCCCTGCCACATGTAGTGACAAGATGTTTTACCATACTCTCAGTTGTTCGTCTGTACAACCCTCTGTCCCCCAGAAAGGTTTCCGACTGATTACTTGTGAATGAAATAACATTTGGTCTTTAAATTTGGTATGTGGGTTGTTTACTACAAAACTCTGGCCATGTATGATTTTGGGTCCACAGTTCTAAGGGGTTGTGGAGTTATGCCCCTTGAAACTATGAAACTTGGCTGAGTATCATGTAATGCACCACTACTAGATTTTCAATAGGTAATTAAACCAAAAGGTGATTAAACAGTTTACTTCCCTAAGATAGATTGACTGGATGGGTTCATTAATCAACAGGGGAAGTAATTTGATACTTAATCTAAGAATAGATGTGGATTTCCCTATAAGTTTTGCATTTCTGTTGTCATAAAACTCCATCTTTGAAACTTCTTTCTCTAATGAAATGTCAAGTTTACACCGGTTTTGACCTGTTAGATAAATTTTCTTTATTCATTGTATGTTGAATAAAGCCCCATGCTATTTCCCGCCAAATCTATTAGGAATACAATTCTTGGTTTTTGTCGAGCCTTCGACGATAGTCGAAAAAAACGAGACACAGGTATAGTGATTCCGGCGGTGGCGTCCACAATCGTTTAAGTTTTTTCTTGGGTCTGTTTTACATCAACCACCTGTGCTAGCCCATTGATATGTGGTATGCAGTTACATTAGCATCAGTACAGCCCAGTTTCAGTGGCGTTTTATGTCTATGCCCCGCAGTCATGCTCCACTGACTTCGAAATTTTGAATTTTTTTTTTCAAATGTTTAACTTTTTTCTTGTGTCTGTTTAGCATCAACCACTCATAGTTGACCATTGATATTTGGTATGCAGTTACATTAGCATCAGTACAGCTCAGTTTCAGTGGCGTTCTATGTCTTTGCCCCCGCAGTCATGCTTCACTGACTTTGAAATTTTGAATTGTTTTTTTTTCAAATGTTTAACTTTTTTCTTGTGTCTGTTTAGCATCAACCACTCATAGTAGCCCATTGATATTTGGTATGCAGTTGCATTAGCATCAGTACAGCTCAGTTTCAGTGGCATTTTATGTCTATGCCCCTGCAGTCATGCTCCAATGACTTCAAAATTTTGCACTTTTTATCAAATGTTTAAGTTTTTTCTTGTGTCTGTTTAACATCAACTACTTATAGTAGACCATTGATCTTTGGTATGCAGTTGCATTATCATGATTGTGATCAGTTTTGATCAGTGATACATTTGGTATCATGGCTGCTGCTGAAGATCAATGTGCAAATTAAGGCGATGCATGGGAAAGGCGAGACATATCCTGTGTCCACAGTTTATTATCATTGATCATTAGAGAAAAAGATTACACCACTTTATCCTGATTATTACCATATTTCATCCACTCTCGATAGTTAAATTTAAAAATTTTAAAATGCTCGGCAAGCCTCACAATTAAAACTTTAAAATTTAACTATCTCTAGTAGATAAAATATGGTAATGAACGGGATCTTGTGGTGTAATCTATATTTATTTGATAGTGATACATACAAAGTCCATAAAGAGTTTCTGTATATGGATGCTGATCTTGAAATAAAAATAATATGGTTTGATTTTTTACAATGTGTTGGATATAGAAGATAGAAGTTTGAAAGTGTGCTGACCGTTTGATTAATGTATTAATTTTGTGTTATCGCTGATAGGGAAGTAAGTTTAAAGTATGGATAACAGTTAGATAATTCACTTTCTCTAATGATATGTTAAGCTTAAATAGTTTTTGATCCATTTGATAAATTTTCATATTCATATTCAACATATGTTGAATAAAGCCTGCCAAATCTATTCAGAATACAATTCTCATTTTTTATCATTTATCATTACAGAAAAAGATTACACCACTTTATCCTGATTATTACTATATTTTATCCAATTAGATAGTTATTAATTTAAAAATTTAAAGATGCCCCACAAGCCTTGCAATTAAAATTTTAAAATTTAACTATCTATAATGGATAAGATATGGTTATGAACGAGATCTTGTGGTGTAATCTATATATTTATGAAAGTTTCATGATTGTGTAATCTAATATTGGATATTATTTTGTTACATAGTTCAGAGTCACTCATTTTAGAAAAAACACGATGAAAATAAATTTTTCGTTTTCAATCAAATGTTCAATGTATGTCGTGAAAACTTTTTTACAGCCCTTAAATCTTAGTTTTTCATGCAAATTATGAAGATTTCCAGAATATGTGCCCTCACAGTATACTACCCCTTTTAATGGCATTTGATCATTTATCACCACATTTTTACAAGATAAATACTTTTTCAAAAGTTAAATAGTTACATATATTTGATCTGTTTCCATATACCCACTTCTGTACATCAGCAAAATCTTGCCTTGTCAAGAAGATTAATTAGCATGATCAATTCAGTCACATTTTTGTAGGTCTTAAAAATGCCAAAGTGGTAATTAAAGTCTAATCTTAATAAATCTTTTTTAAAGGGAAGAGAAGAGTGTGTTTGGGAGGAATTTTTATGACATCATGTCTATATATGCTGAGGAATTGTTTGAATGGAAACCAACAGATTTGAAGGCATCCATTATCAGTACAGCTATCAAACAGTTGAAAGAATGTCTTCTTAAGAGACATATGGTAAGTTTCATCAAGAAAACAAACAATTTTCACAAGTATTAATGTTCAGAAGAAGCATATAATGTTAAACATGCAGAGGTGAACAGTTTTTGACTTTCCATTTTTGATACCTTGTTTCAAAGTCATTTATTTGAAATCCTTGACTTCAGATATGGATAATTTGTGTGGAAACATACTGTGAATTCATTTTTATTCGTGGGGTACCAATTTTCGTGGTTTTCGTGGGTGTCCCAAAACCACGAATTCAAATATTCAATGAAATATATGATTTTCTTGTGCAAGTTTCAAACAAAAGTGAGTGAAAATCATGAAGGATCTGATCTACGAAGGCCATAAACCTTGCACTTGTACTGAGCCCCACACAACATGATATATCCAAAAAGGGGTAGATATACATTCTCTTGAACCTTTAACAGCAGCAAAAAAAGTTCAAATGCTTTATTTTCAAGTGTTTCCCAGTCAACAAATTAGCGATAACTGGCTTCCTGTTTTGTCTTTCAATTACGCTAAAGTGTTGATTTCCAGTTGAGAAGTTTGGACAAGAAAAATATCAATTTAGTTCTGATAAGATGTTACTAAGTAAACTTTTATAATTTAAATTATGTTCTACTGAAAAGGACATGTTTACTTTGCAATCAATAAAGGTGTCTATTTATAAATAAGGTATGGGGTAAGGTTATGTCAGATGATTACCTAATTACATGAATATCTACACATTACTATGGGTTGTTATTTAATTACAGGTACAGTTCTAAATTTCGGTGTTTTGACATCAATACTGATACTAAAGCCATGAATTTTATTAATTTTATTTTATTTATTTGTTTTTTTTTGTTTGTTTGTTTTTTTTTTAACAAGCGGCAATCCACAAATTTACATATAACACGAAATGTCTTTTTTTCTCTACCCATGAAAATTGATACCCACGAAATTAAATGAATTCACAGTACATGAAAATACTGTAACATAATACTTGTATACGTACCTACCTTATTTTTTTCAGAAAAGCACTTGGCTAAATAAAGTCAAAACTTAGCAAACCTCTATTTGAAATGAAAGAGGTGAATTTGATGCCAATCAGAAATTCAAGATGGCCACCACAGCTTTTCTTATTTTCATACTGAACTCAATTGGAAAATGTTGTTTTTCATTGAACCTTTTAACTTTCTGACACTGCTTTTTTAAAAATAATTCTATCAAATGTATGATTTTATCCAATGGCTGCCAATGCACATCTTGATAATTTTTCCTTCACTTGCAATGATCAAGGATTCAGATCATGAATTGAAAAATATACAAGCAAAGATATTTCTCAAAACATGAAAAGCAGTTCTGTTATTCAGAAATGATACATGTTAAATATTTCACACTTTTTGTGGTCATTATTATGTACACGTAGATATATAAAGCCAATTTCAACTAAAAATTTTAGTTTGAGCTTAGAACATTATGAGGAAAGTACGAATCAAAGATTATTTTAAAAAAACGTATAAATCATACATAAAATGAGATCTAGACATTTTTTTTACAGTGACCGTTTACATAACATGTATTAAATGCATTGTCAATAATTTGAAAGTTGAATCGCTCATATGGCTAGGCAGTATATAAAGGGTTAATGAGAACATTTTATGTATAATAGTTGATTGGCATAATTAAAGAGTAAAGTTTTAAACTCACACTGGAGATACATTGTAGACACACTGTGTTTATTAATAAGAATTGCGTATGTGATGGATGTAAAAAAAGGGACTGGTCAACCCTCACATACATGTATTATGATAAATGAAACAGATAATTTGATCTTTGAGATTAAGAAACAGCTGTAAATACAAATAAATATTATGTTTTAGTTACACGTATACTCATTAGAAGAAGCCAAGGAAGAAATGGATGAAGCTATACTACTGACATTGTTCAAAGGTTAGTCTAGCAAAATTCTAAGTTTTTGATTACATTTGTTCAAATGATTAGAAAAAAATTCTAATTACGATTAAGTTTTGAATTTTCTGAACTACTGAGGTTTGAGTCACAATTATTTATTTTATTCAAGCTGTTTTTTTTCATTTTTGTTCTCTTGGAAAGTTTGTTGACCATGTAAATATTGAATTTTATATCCCTGCTCCCAAGAAGGAGGCGGCACCCTGTTTTACCCATTTCTTTCATTTCAGCATTCCGTCATTCTGTCCGTCACAACTTTCGTTAAGCTTTTCTTTACAATGGTAAATAGTACAAACTTGACATTTTGTTAGCAGATTTGTGGGTTGATTTTTTTGCAGGTCAGAATGTTACTTCCTGTTTACTGATTTAGTCAGTTTTTGTCTCGCCCGCGACAAAAGTCGCGGAAAGCGAGACATATGCGTACAAAGTATGACGGCGTCGACGGCATCGACGGCGTAAACTTGATGTTAAGTTTTTGTGATTAGGTCAGTTTCTCAGTAACTACAAGTGGTAGGTCAATGATATTTGGTATATGGGTTGGTCTTGGGTAGTACATGACAGTCTGTCATATGGCTTTTGTCCTTGACCTCAATTTCACGGTCTAGTGAGCATGTTAAGTTTTTTTGATTAGGTCAGTTTCTCAGTAACTACAAGTGGTAGGTGAATGATATTTGGTATATGGGTTGGTCTTGGGTAGTACATGACAATCTGTCATATTGCTTTTGTCCGTGACCTCAATTTCATGGTCTAGTGAGCATGTTAAGTTTTTGTGATTAGGTCAGTTTCTCGATAACTACAAGTGGTAGGTCAATGATATTTGGTATATGGGTTGGTCTTGGGTAGTACATGACAGTCTGTCACATGGCTTTTGTCCTTGACCTCAATTTCACGGTCTAGTGAGCATGTTAAGTTATTTTGATTAGGTCAGTTTCTCGATAACTACAAGTGGTAGGTCAATGATATTTGGTATATGGGTTGGTCTTGGATAGTACATGACAGTCTGTCACATGGCTTTTGTCCTTGACCTCAATTTCACGGTCTAGTGAACATGTTAAGTTATTTTGAATAGGTCAGTTTCTCAATAACTATAAGTGGTAGGTCAATGATATTTGGTATAAGGGTTGGTTTTGGGCAGTGCATGACAGTCTGTCACATGGCTTTTGTACTTGACCTCAATTTCACGGTCTAGTGAGCATGTTAAGTTTTTTTTATTATGTCAGTTTCTAAGTAACAACAAGTGGTAGATCAATGATATATGGTGTATGGGTTGGTCTTGGATAGTAGATGAACAGTCTGTTGGCTTAAGTCCTTGACCTTCATTTCATGGTCTAGTGATCATGAGCATGTCAAGTTTTTGTGTTTAGGTTGGTTTCTCAGTAACGTCAAGTGGTAGGTCAATGATATTTGGTATATGGATTGCAATTGGTCGTGTGGAGTGCATGGCAGTCTGTCTTTTGGTTTTTGTTCTTGACCTTTATTTCACGGTCTAATGAGCATGTTAAGTTTTTGTTATGATGTAAATTTTTCAGCAACAACAAGTGGTAGGTCAATGATATTTGGTATATGGGTTGGTCTTAGGAAGTACATTACAGTCTGTCATATTGCTTTTGCCCTTGACCATGATTTCATTATCTATTAAGCATGTTTAGTTTTTTATTATTTATTAATGGCAGGTCACTAATGTTTTGAATTTGGGTTGGTCTTGTGTAGCACACGACTGTTATATGACTTTTGTCCTTGACCTGATGCTTACATTTTATTGAACTTTTTGTCAGTATGTATAAGTGATAGGTTCGCAGTCTAGTGAGCATGTTTTTGTGATAAGGTCAGTTTGATTTTTCACATCAATTTTAGCGGTAAAGCAGGGACGGGCGAGACATCTATTAGGGTCCACACTTGTTCATCATTCTGTCCACCTGTCACAACTTTCGTCAAGCTTTTCTTTACATTGGTAAATGATACAAACTTGATATTTTGTCAGAAGCTTTGTGGGTTGAATTTTCAGCATGTCGGAATGATTCATTTAGTCAATTTTTCATCATTCTGTCCGTCCATCACACAACTTTCGTCAAGCTTTTTCTCTGCATTGGTAAACGATGCAAACTTGGAATTTGTCAGAAGGTTTGTGTAGTCATGCCATATTGTGGGATACATCTTCAGACTTGTCTGGATGCTACTTCCTGTTTACCGACTTAGTATATTTTTCATCATTCCCTCAGTCAGTCACAACTTTGGTAAAGCTTTTCTCTGCAATGCCATTTTGTGGGATGCATTTTCTGACTTGTTGGGATGCCATTTCCGTTTACTGACGTAGTCAATTTTTGGGTATCTTTGCGGGCAAAGATATCTATCGTTGCCAAAGGCTCAACTCAATTCCCCAGAAATCTCACTACCCTTTTTCATATTCCAACACAAGAAAAAAGTCCCATTTTCAAAGCATAAACGTGCTTTTAAAGACTTTCCTGCACAGAAGAAAGCAACAGTAGTGCAGAAAAATAAATCAACAAGTTGGAAGAAATAACATTGGTATGAAAATGTTTTGCGTACATGTGCGATATATTACCCCCCCCCCCTTTTTCTAAAAACGTAGAGTCAGGTCTCGGAATCAGAATCCCTTATCAAAACCCTCCAAACTATCGGATGCTAGTGATGTTACTTTTTTTATACATTCCCAAGTTTGCCTAAAATTATCTAGGCCGTATATCAAGTTTGCAGTGCACACGATGTTTTTGTTTGTTTACAAAATCTGCGCATGCTCATGGTTATGTAATTTAACAAAAGATACTTCAATCATTAGGCGGGAAAATTTGAACTTCAATATTCAAGTGTTGTAAATATCTCATTATGGCAGGAATACGATAAACGATGTCTTTGCAATTTGTTTACAAATGTCTTCACATGCGTAGATGGTTGTGTTAAAAATAAAAGCTTCATGTTGAAAGGATAACATGATAATAACACTGATTGATTAGTGTTGATCCGGAGTGTTGATTGAGGCAGTCATTAGTGTTGTTTACATAGCAATTAGTCAGCAATGATATCAACACATTTATGTTTTAATAGGACCGTATTTATTAATGTCACTAATTACCTCCCTTGTATAATTTTTCATTTTATAAATTGTGGTCCAAAAACTTTTCTGCTGCCACTGAAATCCCCCCAAAATTGTTGTAATATTTTGAAAATTTTGTATGTTACTGTTTTTAACAATATGCTGGGATATTTCACAATACGTTTTGTTTTGTTGAAAATAAAAATAAATAATTACATCTTTTTATAGTAAAATTTGTGGATTGCTATTATACTAAGGAGATTTATCATTTTAAAATTTTGGGATTGTGCACAATGAAAGTAAATTTCAGTTCCACTGTGTATTAAGGAAAAATGCTTGTGTAAGTGCAGGTACATTTTAGTAGCTTCTGTTAATTTTTTACATGAAAAAAAATGTAAAATTTTATCAGACTGGCTTCACTTCATCTGATTCAGATACTGAACAAATTTTAAGTATTTTAAAATTTCCTTGTGTCTAGATTTAGAGATGTTAGACTGCACATTAAATTATCTGGCAGTATAAAATAAAACATGACCATAAATTACAATCAACATTGGATAAAATATCAAATTCTTTCTTAAGATACATTTGCATCATACAAGAAAACTCTTAAATTACAAATTTCAACAGTGAACATATTAATTTGGTCTGAAGGAAGGCATGAGAAATTTAATTGTTTTAAAACACTTTCACTTCTTCTTAGATGATCATTTATCACCAACTATAAAAAAAATTGTTTTTTTTTTTTAAATAATGCTATTATTTCACTATTTTTCAATAATGCTGTTTTAATTTTTGAAAGGACTACAACCAATGCCATTTTAGTCCTTTCAAAAATTAAAACATTAAATATCTTTATAATATTTAATCATAACATTCACCTCTATGTGTACTACCCAATGCACCAATACATTTCATGGTTGAGTGACTTTGGTTAAATTTTTTGTCTAGGTCCATCTCTCATCAACTGTACATGATACCATTATTAAATTGCATCATAAAATTCACCTCAATGAGTAGTACGAAAAGCACTAACAATTAGGTGCACGTGACCTACATTTCACACTTGAGTGACTTTGGTTAAATTTTGCATTTATGTCCATTTCTCAACAACTGTACATCATACCATTATGAAATTGCATCATAACATTCACCTTAATGAGTACTACCAAAAGCACTAACAGTTTGGTGTCCATGACCTAGATTTCACACCTGAGTGACTTTGGTTCATCCATTTCTCATCAACTATACATGATACCATTATGATAATGCATCATAACATTTACCTTATTGCTGCGGTCAAGCAAGTGGCAAAACTTTCAGTTTACCAAAATTAAGATTTACACCCCAAGCTCTGTACCTTTCATTGACTGGCCGTCGTGCAAAGACAACATTGTGTACATTAGTCACATTTTCACGTCTGATATATCTACAATGTAGACATTTCACATTGATGCATCTAACACATTGTGTAAGCTTGGAGTGTTAATCTTGACTTCATTACAATTATTGTTGAGTGACTTTGGTTAAATTTTGCATTTAGATCCATTTTTCATGAACTATACTTGATATCTTTATAGTATGGCAATAAAATATTCAACTGAATTAGTACTACATAAATCACCACCATTTAGATGTCCATAACCTACATTTCACACTTGAGTGACTTTGGTTAAGTTTTGTGTTTAGGTCCAATGCTCAGCAATTATACATGATATCTTCATAATATTGCCTCATAGCATTCATTTTTACCCTATGAGTATTCCCCTAAGCCCCAACAATTAGGTGTTCATTTATGACCTACACTGCATGCTTCAGTGACTATCATTTATCTTGTTTTACCAAATATGCATAATATCCTTATAATGATTCATTATTATAATCCCCTTTATAAGCACTTTACAGTTCTCCATTTTTAAGGTTCCATCAGGGACTTTGGTTAAATTGATCTAAAGTTCATTTATCTACTAATAATGCCTATTGCATGGCATCCGTGTCTTACAGACACATTCTCTAGTTATTGATCATTCTGCCCGTCTGTCACAACTTTCGTCAAGCTTTTTTCTGTGCAATATTAAATGATATAAACTCAAAAATTTTGTCAGAAATTTTTGTACCATGATGTGGGATGCATTTTAAGAATTGTGGGTAATACATTTTATTTACCAACTTTGTCAGGTTATTTGATGCTGGAAGATAAGAGGGGGAGGGGGGTATTACTAATGAGCAGGGGTTCAAAGATCCCTTGTTTAGGTGTGTGTTTAGAAAAAGAATTGTTTTCGCTATTGTGAAAGAACCCACTGGAATAGACCCTCTGAGATAACTGTGGAGCAATTATTTCATGGCAGGAGTTCAATAGAAGCTATCATTTTCCCACTTCAACATCACAGTCTAAATTTCATTATTCTACCTCAAATAAAGTTTAAGGGGCAACACTGTGTCTGTCAGTCTGCCTTTCCTTCCATCCACATTTTTTGTGAGCCTGACTCATCTTGTGAATATTACTATCAGCAAAATTCTTTAAACATTGCAATAATAAATGAACATGTTCATTCCAACTGTCCATCACTCAAAGATGTTAATAAACATATATTCTCTAATTTCTGTCCTGTGTTAATGTTGCCTGAACTGTTAGAAATATGTACATTTCATTTCTGTTCTCCATTGATTATTGATTGAAATTTAGTTATGATGTCAAATTTGTCTGCTGTATTTGGACTTTACTCTTGGACATCAATTTTCGTGGTTTTCATAAATATCACTATTTCGTGAGTACTTAAATTCATGGTATCAATTTCTATGCATTCAAACTGAAGGAGGAAATACATTTCAATGGGAACTTAATATTGTGGTTTTAGGGAATTACAAATTCCAAAAAAATCGGAACACAATGAACAATTGTACTTTCACAGTAGTACATTGTATTTTAAGATGCTTAACAAAGCTTTCTTATAAAAAATTGAAAATTTAACTATCTTGTGTGTAGAAATGCAATTTCAGAATATGTACATGTATTTCTTCCTTAACTTTCACAGCAAACAAATCAGGTACAGATGCACAGTTATCATTAGCTCTGACATGGAACAGAAGTGATATTGCCAAGAATGAAATTTTCAACAAAACAGCAAACAAAGAAAAGTGGCAGGTATGTTGTCCAAATTACTGATGCTGTGCTTCAAACATGTCCTCTTACAGAAAATTTCACATTACTTTGTAATTTAACATCAAAGGTATCAAAATTGTTAAAATCAAAGAATTATAGAGTAATATATCATTTTGTTGTAATATTTTTTTGGGGCTAACTTGGCTTTGATTTTTTTCTACACTGTATAAAATATTTACCTGATATTTTGTATATAGCTATAGCCTGATGAGTTACAGTTTAAATTCAAATTTGGTGCTTTTCTCTTTATTTATTATTGCTGAGTTATTTCCCTTGAATTTATGTACTATGTTGAAGTTTTTGACCATTTGGGTGTTTTGGTAAATGATTTAGTGATCCTGACCTAGTAATTGTATATGGCTATATATATAGATTAGGAACAGTTAAGTATGAAATTTGTTTAAGTATAATCATAGACTTTTGGTTGAGTAATGTCCCTTTAATTTATGTACTTTATTTTTTTTGTGTATGTTTCGGTCACTGACTTACGTGATCCTGACTTAGTAACTGTATATGGCTATATCTCAATATAGTACAGTTATTTATGAATTTTGTTTTAGACTAAAAATATACTTTTGGCTGAGTTATTGGACTTGCCATTAATGTGAAATTCCTGATATTTGCAGCTGTTATGAGACAATGTGTTGCTACCTGCAATACTCTAACAATTCTCATTTCAATATATTTTAAGGCAAGAATCTTGATTGAACACTCTTAAACTGTAAGATATTACACAGGTTTTGCCTATTACTAAGGTCAATACAGAAAATTTATTGACATAAGAAGGTATATTGAATGAGGAGGAATATATTGACAAAATCTAGAGAACTAGTCACAATGAAAAAAGCTCTTATTATTATTCTTACAAGATAAAGGAAATATTGACAACAGGCTTCATTGCAGCTGCATCATCAATCCCTGTAAAAGGCTCTATCAAGTTAATTTGTAGATTCTCATCCACCTGTAACAAAAAATATGGGGTGGGTGGGTTTTATTTTAATTTTTTATACTGATTTTCACTAAAATTGATAGGAATTTAAAGATAATTTCTGAATAATTGAAAATAAAAAAAAATGAGCTTAGAAAAAACGAGGCGGATAGGGATGAGAATCTATTAATTGATTTGATGTGGCCTAAACAAGTTCTGTAATAATTTGATTTTTAAATAACATGTAAAAAACTCATAGTTTTAAACAGCAAAATTATAATTCATTCTTTTCAGTGACCTTGCCATCATAGATATCTGTTAAAACCAAGTGGTTAAATCTTGATTTCCAAACTGAATAGAAAATAGAGAAATACCTATAATTTTTAAACATTCAGTGGAGAACTTGTCCCTGTTTTAGTGAGTGAATAAAAGTTTGGAATCATTGCACATAGCAAGATCTTGTTTTAAACCAGTACAGCTAATATTTGTTATTTAAAATTTACATTGTATAATTCATTATAGGTTCCATTTAGCAGTGTATGTTCATAGCACATAAATTATTATATATCTATTACCCTTTTTATCCTATGTTAATACCAGCTGTTTACAACCAGTAGTAGCTTAGTTATAAAAGTAAAAGTGTAAGGCCAAATATAAAAATATATTAGCTTTTCAGGCCCTTCCTCATCTTTTTTCTGGGATCTAATTTTTCCTTTTTATTTAAGTTTCAAATAGAAAAAATGAAAATCACCTACCTTATTACTTATTTTGGTATTTCAGAAATGTAAAAAGATGTTTTATCATGATTTTGAACCAATAAAAATAAAAATCTTCTCCTTCCCTGCCTCATCATTTTTTTTTCTGAAAAATGGCCCAAGAATATAAGCATTATTTTTGTATGGCCTAATGGTAATTGCAGAATTTACCTTGTAATGTTAGATAATATGACCTACATTTGTAACATTTCAGGTGTAAAGGTCTTTTACAGAAGTGGTTCATGTCATACTATGTCATCGGTGTACTGTGCCTTCTCGATAAGAGCAGTGTCCTCTATAAAATGTGCCTTCCTCGTCTTCGTTTATTATCTAAATTTATGTAAATTCTAAAACCGAAGGATTATAACTCCCTCCATCGTAGTTTTGTCCTTAGCTATATTTGATATTACTGATTATTCGGATTTCGTTTGGTTTTATGCATTTTAAACATTTTTTTGAAATTATTGATTTCCTTTGTTTGGGTTCTAGTGCTGCTGATTAGGAATTGATTTCTGAAATGGCCATACAGCTCATAAAAATTATTGCAGTTGGAGTTAACACATGAGTTATGGTCTTGTGTTCATTTACTCCATATCCTTTCCTAAAATATTTAATACAGGAGTTTGTCTTTTATTGCAGTGTGGAGTTGGTAAAAGAATTCCCCGTGGTAGAGATGTATGCTCTTTATTTTTCTTAGATATGGTGTACTTGTACATGAGATTATATCTCATGTGTACACTTTGTTCAATCACTATTATCTACTGTACAGCTCACATGGATGAACGCAAAGTCCTTGTTTTTGGGTGGATTTTCGCGACGTGGACTGATTAGCTAAGTCGGTGTAGCAGGGTGGACGATCGCGGACTTCCACCTTAAATTACGTGACCCAACGTGGACAAATTTTTGAAAACGGAATCCTCGGGGAACCATCGCGGCCATACCGAGGAAATATTAGATGTACATATGTTTGATTTCATTGCAAACATAAAAATCGAGGAATATTTACATCCTTAGACTAACATGTTTGATTTCGTTGCAAACATGCAAACTCAGGAATATTTACACCATGGGACTAACATATATTCCATTATTTGTCCCAGTCGTATCGTAGTTCATTATAAACGGAAACCAAATGCATGTAAAAAAATAAATAAAACATTCAACATTCCTAGATATGTATGTATTTGTTATCAAAAGCATGCTTCAATAATTGTTGAAAGAGCACCTCTACCTAATATGTATTCATATTACCTGAGATATTGATTTTTTTCATTGGCCGGTTTTTGTTCTATTTTTAGAAAATTACCTAGTGCGTATCTATTATATATAAAATCTAATGGCTTCCGAAAGCACTCCTGCTTTATGTGCTATATCCAGGCTTTATTTTAAATTTTAAGCTATTTATGATAAAGATTTCATAGACAACAATTTTTGACAGAATATTTTGATAAAAGTTATAAATCTGAGACCTGACAAGTGACAATTACGCAACTAGACGACGCCGAGGGATTCTTGTTGTTGACAGTGAATATTTTATTTTAATTTCCATCTACGCAAATTTCCGCTTGAAAATATTTGAAAGAACAGTGGTTTGACAGAATATTCATGCTTATTTTCACGGCAACGCCAACCAGACAAACAAAAAATTTAGCCTTGCAAATATCGTAATTCTAAAATAACTTGACGATCTGCATGGGAACATTTGTTGTCAAAGAAAATTATATTTATATAACTTCAACCTGTCAAACTTTCTGATTATGATAATTTTGGGGAAAATGGTCATTTGTTGACATTAAGCTCAATATTTTCAATTATATTTTTCACGACAACA
>MJUU01001461.1:32548-57551 GCA_002080025.1 Modiolus philippinarum
AGCCTAAATTAAGTTTTTTGAATAACATTAAAGACGCAGTTGACTTTAAAGATCAGCCTTTTATTTAAATTTCTTATTATATTGGGCATGTGGGGGTATTCATTTGTGGCCCAGTGGACCACAGTACCTCTAGTTCTTAATGTATAGCCTATCCACTTCCATTTTCCAGTTCTTATGACGTTTCCTATTGGTTGTTGGTTCATTCGCCGCCCAACGTTCTTTGTTGCTGATTTTTTTCTGGCCATCTAATCCCTAGTATATTTCTCAGGCACTTATTATACCCCCCGCAAACAAAGTTTGGGGGGGTATATAGGAATCACCCTGTCCATCCGTCCGTCTGTCAGTCCGTTTGTCTGTCTGTCCTTCCATGTACCTTGTCAGCGCATGTTCTCTTAAACGGCTGCTTGGATTTTGATGAAATGTTACACAGTTGCAGTACACCATCTTAAGATGTGCATGAGGTAATATGGTTGCTGCCCAAAATTTTGAAGGGGAGATAACTTGTCTTTGAATATTTTCTGGAAAAAGGGGAGGCAAACCTTGTCAGCGCATGTTCTCCTAAACGGCTGCTTGGATTTTGGTGAAATGTTACACAGTTGTAGTACACCATCTGAAGATGTGCATGAAGTAATATGGTTGCTGTTCGAAATTTTGAAGGGGAAATAATTAGTCTTTAATATTTTCAGAAAAAGGGGGGAGGTATATCATTTAGTCCATACTTGCATTGTGTCCACATTTGTACTGTGTCCACAACTGTATTGGGTCCACACACACTTAAATTTACACTTGCCATATTGATTCAGGGTTCAATTAGCAGGGGGTATACCTGGCTGCCATTCGGCGACAGCTCTAGTTTATAAAGACTGGTAGAGATTCCATGGTGGATTCTGTTTCTCTCCAAGTCTCACAACCATATAAAAGAACAGACTTTACATTGCTGTTGAAGATTCTCAGTTTCGTTGATGTTCTCAATGTCCTGCTATTCCACACAGGCTTAAGAATGGAAAATGCCTGTAAAGGTTTGGTCTTTCTAGCCTGTACATCTTCGTCGGTACCACCTGTTGTGCGGATAATGCTCCCAAGGTATGTAAAATTGTCCACATTGTCTATTTGTTGGTTGTTAACAGTAACTTGACCTGTTTGGCTTTGGTTGATTCTCATAGCTTTGGTCTTTGTTGAGTTGATGTATAACCCAGTTCGCTTGGATGTTTCTGCTAATTGGTTGACTTGGTGTTGAGAATCTTGTAGACAATGTGCTAATGTACATATTTCATCTGCGAATTGTAGGTCTTCTAGACGTAATGTTAATGTCCACTGGATACCATGTGGTTCATTATATGATGTTTTTCCGATCCAGTTGATGACTATAAGGAAGAGAAGGGGGGGGGGCAGAATGCACCCTTGCCTCACTCCAGTTGTTACAGGAAAAGGATCAGTCAGTGTACCCAAGTGTATAACCTGGCAAGAGAATCCTTCATACAATAGTTTTATCAAAAATATCATCTTTGGTGGTATTCCATAATGCCCTAGAATGTTCCATAGGACTTGGTGGTCTATGCTGTCGAATGCTTTTTGGAAATCTACAAAGTTGAGGTAGAGGGATGATTGCCATTCTATAGTTTTTTCTACAATTATTCGTAGTGTAGCTATTTGGTCAACACATGATGGCTCTTGTCTAAATCCAGCCTTCTCATTTCTCAATTTGCTATCTACTTCGCTTTCATTCTATGCAAGATGATACTACAAAGAATTTTGCTTGGGATGGACAGAGAAGTTATTCCTCTCCAGTTGTTGCAGTTGGATCGGTCTCCCTTTTTGGTAGCTTAATCAGAAGTCCTCTTTGCCAGTCTTGTAGGATCTTTTCTTTTTCCCATATTTGGTTTATGAGGCTATGGAGATGTTGGATAATTGTGTCGTCCATGGTTTTTAGTGCCTCTTGTTACAGTGTAAAAACTGTCTAAGTGATTAAATAAAACTTGATAGTGCTTCAGGTGGTATACTATGGGTTCCTGCTGCCTTGCCGTTTTTCAAATTTTTTATAGCTCTAGATATTTCGTCTTTTGTTATCTTATCTATATTGATGTCGAGAGGTGGTCCTTCATTTAGTACAGGTGGATCAGTAGGTGGTGGTTTATTCAATACCTCATGGAAGTGTTCTTTCCATCTCTCAAGCTGATCTTCTAGCTTTTGTCAGGGTGTTATTGTTTTTGTCCTTAACTGGCATATTCTGGTTTGAGCTTTTCCCACTTATGTATAGAAATCTGTTAATTCTGTTTTCTGTACTTTGTAGTGTATGATGGACAAGTCTGACAGAGCTGCACAGTTACTTAGCAACCATATTATGTACTTGAAGGTAGGTACTTCATCACTAGTATCTTAAAATGAATTATTTAAATGTTTATGTAAAGTAAATATACTTATAGTGTACCATGTTAGTGTAGCTGTAATTTGCATTCACATCCAGATTTCCTTTCTTTTTTTGTGCATGAAAATATTTAATGGTGACAAACATGCCTTATGGTGACAAACATGCTTTTTGTGCTTTTTCAGTTTAAAAAACTTATTTTAAGGTTTTAAGGGTTGTTTTCTTCTTTATTTGAATTATATCTCCCCTTTTTGGGAGACATATTGTTTTTTGCTTTGTTTCGCCTTCTTAATCTGCTTCTGCCAAATCTTCTTCTTATGCAATCTTGTCCATAACATTTTTTTGTCTTATTTACTTAGTTTTTAGAGTTGGTCTGAATTGGGTTTTAGTTGGAAGCAGGACTATCCTTTTTAAGTGAACCTGAAATGGGATCATTACTAAAAAGTGCCAGTGAAAATGGAAAGGGCATCGGTCATGAAGCAGGAAATGCTGAAAAAGATCCCCGTGAACCAGGAAAAGGGATGTTGTTTAAGAGTCTGTGTAAAATATTTTCCCGCTCGTGAAATGGGAAAGTTGAAAAATATTTGCAGGATCGGGAAAGGGACCCCCGTTGTGACCCCCTTCAGAAATTTGGCATGTGGGTGTATCATTATGAGACAGTGTGTCACATACCATAATGGCCTTTTGTGACCTGGAGGTCAAATTACGGATATTTTTAGCTGTTGTCTTATCAGAGCCAGAACTTTGACCTACACATTAAAGAGAACTCTTATAAAGTGTTTAATTGATCTATCTGAAAACCGTAATTATATGTCTATATGATGACAGGATGTTTAAGATTGCTAAAACAATACCTGTAGTTGATTTTTTTAAGCCTGCATTTTGCGGAGGCAACATGAAGGGATTGTTTTCATCATTGATGATAGAACAAAATGATTCTGCGACATAGTGAATATTTTCTCAGGAATTACTTACTCATTAACACAGTTCTTCTGCATGACAACTTCCCTAAAACTTCGAATATTCAGGCACCCCAAATGTCTCCAGTAGAAGATATATACTGTATAATATATCTATATATTGATTTAATTATTGGTTTAGAACTATTTTTCTGTGAGTATTGACACATTAGTGTGTTGTGGTATAGTCAGTTATGGCGGTAGCAAGGTGCACAAATATTTGATGTGTAATTTTCCTGCTTCAGTTTTGACTGGTATTCTGTGAATTGGGGAGCCATTTAAGTTGCAAAATATTAAATCTGCATTAAACAGAAAATGAAGTTTATTTCTGCCAAGGAAGCACAGTTGAATATATTTTATTACACATAATATAAGAATTCCTAATCTTGATTAGCTAACAGACATTTTGCATATTTTCTGAATTTTCTAGCATCACTGGAAATTCGAAGCAATTATGACTACAACAAAAAACAAGCACAAAAACAATCACTTCTCTTGTATAAATATGCATAATATAATTTCAATACTTGTCATATTCTCAGTATCATTCCCAGGTGAGTAATCCAGTCCTTCTTCATACCCTGACCATGATATAAATGTGGAACAGTGTGGAAATAAACACAAATCTAATTGACATTTTTTCTTGGAAGTTGAACACCTTTCTTACCCATTTTTTATACGACCGCAAAAATTTTGCAGTCGTATTATGTTATGGCGCAGTCGTCGGCGTCGGCGTCTGTGGCCAGCATAACTTTGTTTCTAGTGGATGGATCATCTTCAAATTTCAGTATGTGGTTTCTTGGCATAATGGCTATCCCGGGTTTTAATTTCGGGTTTATGGCCCCACCCATTTCAGAAAAAGGGGCCAAAAAGGGGTAAAATTGGGTATTTTTGTGTCTGTGGACAGCATAACTTTGGTTCCAGTGAACAGATCATTTTCAAATTTTAGTATGATGTTTCTTGGCACATGCTTTAGCCCGGGCTATAATTTTATGTTCCTGGCCCCGCCCGTTTTAGAAAAAGGTTAAATTGGTTGTTTTCACATATTTGACTGTAGAATCTTTATTATATATCAGATTTTGATGGGGTTTCTTTCAGTAAACTCCTTAGAAAATTTCCAATCTGCAGTATGCCAACGGATTTCACATGGCATGTACCGTTTACGAGATAAATGGGGCCCAAAAGGGGCGAATTTCAAAAGTTTCATTTTTAGCTCACCTGGCCAAAGGCCATGTGAGCTTTTGCCATCACTCGGCGTCCATCGTCCGTCCGTCCGTCCATCCGTCCATCGTCCTCCGTCCGTTAACTTTTGTTAAAAAATCTTCTCCTCTGAAACTACTGGGTCAGTGCTAATCAAACTTGATCTGAATCATCACCAGGGTATGCACTTTCAAGTTTGTGATTTTTATCTCCGTAGACCAAACAACATGGCTGCTGTTACTAAAAATAGAACATAGGGGTTGCTATTTTTTGGAAATAACTCAAAAACCATTACAGATATCAAAATTCTGACATGGAGTAAAAATGATCAGCATGATGAGATCTACCCATTGTGCAATTTTGAACAAAATCTGAAAACCCATCTCAGAGTTATGGCCCTTTTTCCGTAAAATTTTCAAAATTTTTTGCATTTTTTTTCGTAACTTCCAAACTTATGTTGAAAATTATTTGCTGACAGCCATTTACATAATGATGTCTCTGTTTCAAAACTGGTGTCTAAAGTGGTCCTTAGCAAGATCCTTTTTTGTCAATAAAGCTCAACAAAAAAAAATAGAGTAAACAAAAATAGTACAACATGATCAGACTTTAAATACTGTTCAAGATATTGGTGGTGTTTGAGGTATTTAAGTTTGAGAGACTGATGATCAACTGTATAACTTACAATGTTACCACGATTGTGGCAACTGAAAGCCAGGTGAGCGATACAGGCTCCTGGGAGCCTCTAGTTTTATTTTTAGTCCGATTTTGATGCAATTTTTCCAAAGGATTCCTAATGAAAAATTATCGTAGCGCTCTACTATTAGATTTTTGGTAACTTGTTTCTTTACCCAGCTATGAGGGGCCGAAGGGGGCCAAAATCGTAAATTTACAGATAACCCAAAAAATTTTTTTTTCATTGGATTTCGATGGGATTTTTTTCTTTGGATTCCTCTTGATGTAAGCTTTCAGTACTATGTCAATGGATTTGGCGTAGCTCTTACCGTTTCCGAGCTATGAGGGGCTGAAGGGGCCAAAATTGTAAATTTACAGATAACCTAAAATTTTTATTTTTCATCGAATGTCAATGGGATTTTTTCTTTGGATTCCTCTTGATGTAAGCTTTCAGTAGTATGTCAACAGATTTGGCGTAGCTATTACCGTTTCGGAGCTATGAGGGGCTGAAAGGGGCCAAAATTGTAAAGTTACAGATAACCTAAAATTTTTATTTTTCATCGAATTTTGATGGGATTTTATTCTTTGATTCCTCTTTATGTAAGCTTTCAGTTATATGTCAGCGGATTTGACGTAGCTCTTGCCGTTCCCGAGCTATGAGGGGCCGAAGGGGGCCAAAATCGTAAATTTACAGATTACCTTAAATTTTTATTTTTCATCGCATTTCGATGGGATTTTTTTCTTTTGATTCCTCTTGATATATAGGCTTTCAGCATCATGTCAATGGATTGGGCGTAGCTCTTACCGTTTCTGAGCTATAGAGGGTCAAAGAGGAATCATAAGGAGTCATAAGGGCTAATTTTTATTTTCCCTAGTTTGTGTCCAGCTAATTACTTGGTCAATCTCCTTATTGCCTCCATCTAATTATTGTGTCAAGCTCTTTCCTATGTCCATACTCACTTTAAATTACACTTTTTCAAATTTCAGTGGACGACATGCTGCAGTCGTATCATGCTGCGCTCAGCGTAGCCCTTTATTTGTATAATTAATTTATACCTTTACATACATTTTAATTATCAAACTATGGGTCAGTTTAGATTCAAACTGAGCTAATTATCCCAGACGCAACACGACACGGGGATATGGTAATGCTGGGTGTCATTCGGTCCGTATATGGGATGTTGTCTCCTAGACATTTACCCCATTTCCTTTCTTTTTCATAACTAGTATATTTTTACAAAAAACTTCCATTTTATCAAAAATGTACACTAATTGTCCTTTAGTATTAACTTTTTTTACCTACCTTTTACTTATTATATATCTGTATGTTCAATAACATAGACAGCTGCTACGGTGAGTAGAACAAGCAGCCATCACACTTTTAGTTTACACACAATATACGATGTAAAAATTTGAAGCACATTTTTTAATTATATTCCTAGCCATTTTTTTGGTTTTTAGCTCATTTTTCTATGCCAGGGTGAGCTCCATACCTGTTAACCCCCCTTTAAGGGTAGACTCCCTCTTAGATCTCCCCCCTTTGAATGGATCTCCCTCGAGGGAGATCAGAATCTCTCTCTTACCACTTTTCCTCCCACTAAACCTCCCTCATAGACAGAACAGGATAATTTTTGAACAGTTTTCCCAAATTTGTTTGGCATAAATTTAAAATCATGAAAGAATTTTGAGTGTAGAAATTTATCTAACAGCTTATATGAATGATTTCCTCCATTCCATAATCTTTTTTCTTCATTCAAGTTTTTGTTAAAAAAAGGTTGTTACGTAAAATCTCCCCCTTAGATGTGCTGGTATGAGGAAGATCTCCCTCATAGAAGCTACCAAAGATTAACAGGTATGGAGCTTTTGCCATCACTTGGTGTCCTTCTTCTGTCAATTGTCGTCCATCGTCCATCATAAACCTTTCATTCAAAGATCTTCTCTACAACCACTTGGCCAATTGAAACCAAACTTGGTCACTATAGTCCTTGGGCAAATCCCTTCAAAGATTGTGATTTTTATGTTTGTGCTTATCCAAGATAGCTGCCAGCAGGGACCACAGTTTTACCATGCGACCCTATGGGAAATGCATTCAAAGATCTTCTCTGGAACCACTGAGCCAATTGGAACCAAACTTGCTCAAAATAATCCTGGTCTTCTTGAAAGTTTGTGAATTTTATGTTTGTATCTATTATAAGATGGCTGCCAGCACGGCACATAGGTTAATATAGAACTCTGTGGGAAATGCTTTCAGAGATCTTCTCCTCTGAAACCACTGGGCCGATTGAAATCAAACTTGGTCACAGTAGTCCTTTGGTGGTCCCCTTCAAAGTTTGTGATCTTTATGTTGGTACAGTAGTCCCCCTCTTGAAAGACCACTCATTTGAGAGACCACCCCCTTTGGAAGGCCACATTTCTCTTGCATTAACTCTTTTGTGAATAAATTGACCCCTTTGGAAGGCCACCCCTAAAACCCAACCAGAGGCCACCCTTTCTGTGTCAAAAATATCCATATTACCCCTCAATAAAGACCATGTTTTGTTTTGTAAACACTGATGAAAACTAAATGACATTTTGTAGTTACTGGGATAATTAAACCATCAATTAAATTGACTTAATTAGCAGGTGACAAGCCCTACACGTATTTTAAGAAGAAAGATAATGATTGGATATATAATTACCTGTAATTATTAGAAATGTTATTTTTTTAAGAAGGAACTAATAACCTCTCATTTAATTATTTGATAAAGACAAGATGTTGAGAATGAAACTTAAGAAACATGCATGTACTGGTCATTCTTAGTAAAGCGTCTGGTTAATGCATGTATTTTAATGAATTCACATGTTTTAAATCACTGTTGGATATAAATGTATATAAAATATAAATGTGTCAAATTTGCATGTAACAAATAAGCAGACATTTTGAATGCTTTCATAAATGCATTAAGAGAAATGGAATTGCAAATTTTTTATACAAAATACTTATTTTCAGCCATTTAGATTTTTGGACCTATTCCTTTTGAGAGACCACCCCTTTTGTAAGGCCAATTGTATGTTGCAAATGGGGTGGTCTCTCAAGAGGGGGACTACTGTACTTCATCCAAGATGGCAACCAAGGGGGAACGTAGTTTAACATAGGAACCATATGGGAAATGCATTCAAAGATCTTCTCCTCTAAAATTACTGAGCCAATTAAAAAAACCAAACTTTGTAAAATAAGTCCTTGAGTGTTGGCCTTCAAAGTCTCTTTTTAGCTCACCTGGCTATGCCAGGGTGAGCTTTTGCCATCACTTGGCGTCCGCCGTCCGTCCGTCCGTCCGTCCGTCGTCCGTCCATCGTAAACTTTTCATTCAAAGATCTCCTCTGAAACCACTAGGCCAATTGGGACCAAACTCGGTCACAATGGTCCTTAGATGGTCCCTTCCAAAAAAGGTATCCGGCATGTCCGTACCTAATCCAAGATGGCCGCCAGCGGGGAACATAGTTTTAATATTGGACTCTATGGAAAAGACATTCAAAGATCTTCTTCTCAGAAACTACCAGTCCAATTATAACCAAACGTAGACACAATGGTCCTTAAATGGTCCCTTCCAAAAAAGGTATCCGACAGGTCCGTACCTAATCCAAGATGGCCGCCAGCGGGGAACATAGTTTTAACATTGGACTCTATGGAAAAGACATTCAAAGATCTTCTTCTCAGAAACTACCAGTCCAATTATAACCAAACTTAGACACAATGGTCCTTAGATGGTCCCTTCCAAAAAGGTATCCGGCAGGTCCACACCTAATCCAAGATGGCCACCAGCGGGGAACATAGTTTTAACATTGGACCCTATCAAACTTGCATTCAAAGATCCTCTGAGAAACTACCTGTCCAATTATAACCAAACTTAGTCACAATGGTCCTTAGATGGTCCCTTCTACAAAATATATCTGGTAAGTCCGTACCTAATCCAAGATGGCTTCCAGTGGGGAATATGGTTTTAACATTGGACCCTATGGAAAAGACATTTAAAGATCTTCTCAGAAACTACCAGTCCAATTATAACCAAACTTAGACACAATGGTCCTTAGATGGTCCCTTCTTAAAAAAGGTATCTGACAGGTCCGTACCTAATCCAAGATGGCCGCCAGCGGGGAACATAGTTTTAACATTGTACCCTATGGGAAAGACATTCAAAGATCTTCTTCTCAGAAACTACCAGTCATATTATAACCAAACTTATACACAATGGTCCTTAGATGGTCCCTTCCAATAAGGTATCCGGCAAGTCCGTACCTAATCCAAGATGGCCGCCAGCAGGGAGCATAGTTTTAAGATTGGACCCTATAGGAAAGACATTCAAAGATCTTCTTCTCAGAAACTACCAGTCCAATTATAGCCAAACTTAGTCACAATGGCCCTTAGATGGTCCCTTCTAAAAAATGTATCTGGCAAGTCCATACCTAATCCAAGATGGCCACCAGCGGGGAACATAGTTTTAACATTGGACCCTATGGAAAAGACATTCAAAGATCTTCCTCTCAGAAACTACCTGTCATATTATAACCAAACTTATACACAATGGTCCTTGGATGGTCCCTTCTAAAAAAGGTATCCGACAGGTCTGTACCTAATCCAAGATGGCTGCCAGCGGGGAATATAGTTTTAAAATTGGACCCTATGAAAAAGACATTCAAAGATCTTCTTTTCAGAAACTACCAGTCCAATTATAGCCAAACTTAGTCACAATGGCCCTTAGATGGTCCCTTCTAAAAAATATATCTGGCAAGTCCATACCTAATCCAAGATGGCCGCCAGCGGGGAACATAGTTTTAACATTGGACCCTATGGAAAAGACATTTAAAGATCTTCTCAGAAACTACCAGTAAAATTATAACCAAACTTAGACACAATGGTCCTTGGATGGTCCCTTCTAAAAAAGGTATCCGACAGGTCCGTACCTAATCCAAGATGGCCGCCAGCAGGGAACATAGTTTTAACATTGGACCCTATGAAAAAGACATTTAAAGATCTTCTTCTCAGAAACTACCAGTTCAATTATAACCAAACTTAGACACAATGGTCCTTAGATGGTCCCTTCCAAAAAAGGTATCAGACAAGTCCGTACCAAATCCAAGATGGCCAGCAGGGAATATAGTTTTAACCTAGGACCCTTTGGAACTTACATTCAAAGATCTTCTCCTCAGAAACTACCAGTCCAATTTTAACCAAACTTAGTCACAATGGTCCTTAGATGGTCCCTTCCAAAAATGGTATCGGGCAAGTCTGTGCCTAATCCAAGATGGCCGCTAGCGGGGAACATAGTTTTAACATTGGACCCTATGGGAAAGACATTCAAAGATATTCTTCTCAGAAACTACCATTCCAATTATAGCCAAACTTAGTGACAATGGGCCTTAGATGGTCCTTTCCAAAAAAGTATCTGGCAGGTCTGTACCTCATCCAAGATGGCCGCCAGCAGGGACATAGTTTTAACATTGGACCCTATGGAATATACATTCAAAGATCTTCTTCCCAAAAACTACTGGTCCAATTAGAACCAAACTAAGCCACAATGGTCCTTAGGTGGTCCCATTCAAAAAATGTATCTGGCAGGTCCATACCTCATCCAAGATGGCCACCATCTGGAACATAGTTTTTACATTGGCCCTATTGATTTTAAGGGAACCTCTGCCCAAATTTTTGAATTTTTATTTGAATTGTGGTCAGAATGTTTCAATTTCAGCGTTATGTATTACCTTGATTATAAGGGGAACCCCTGCCCAAATTTTTTTGAATGGTGTTCTGTTATGGGTTGTAATGGATGGTAGATGATGGAAACAAAACAAGAATACTGTAATTTAAGAAAAAAAAAAGTTTTCTGCTAAATTTTATGTTTTGTTTTTCCTATTGGAAATGCCTTTTATATATGTCAGCCATGGTCCAGGTGAGCGATACAGGCTCTTGAGAGCCTCTTGTTTTATGTTCCTACCTCATCCAAGAGGGCCACCAGTGGGAAAGATAGTTTAACTTGGGACACTTTTGGAAATGCATTCAAAGATATTATTCTCTGAAACAACTGAGCCAATGGGAACTAAACTTGATCACAATAGTCCTTTGGTGGACCTTTTCAGAGTTTGTGATTTTTTGTTCATACTTTATCCAAGATGGCCACCCAGGTGAGCAATAGAGGTTCTTGAGAGGGTCTTGTTTGTTTTTGTTTTAGTTTATAGAGTTTATCAGTCTGAATCAGAATTAAGTTGTATGAGCTTATTTATGATTTTAGATCTATTAAACTAAACCTGTCATTTTAAATCTAAATAATCTAAATTTAAAGCAATGAGGACTTCCTTTCAAAGTGAACCCAAATTGTTCACTTGTAATGTGCAGCAAATTTCTAAAATACTTAATGTACTTGTTTCAAATCAGTATATTTACATTTTTTTGTGATATAAAAAAAACATAAAATTGTTCTCAAATTTGCAATATTAATATATTGAGTTTTTATAAGCATTTAACCTGAAGATTGGTTGCCTAGACAACAAACAATTTTAGTTTTTTCTACTTTTTATTTGCTTATGTAGTTATAGATTATATACATAATTTTTATTTATTTTTTTCAAGTTTTATCACAAAAAAGAGGATCATTGTCCTAGCCCTTTAGCATGATTGTCACAGTTGATGAATGAATTTTACAATTTCAATATTACCTAGGGAAATAAGTAAGATAAATAAAACAAATAGTTTTTACAGTGCTTTAAATATAGGTTCATGTTAAAATCAAGCAAATCAAGCACTCAAGTGATAAGTCCAAACTTTTTGCAATATAAATGCTTCAAATGGCTTACATAGATGATGATTTGACCAATGAAAGTAATCTCTGAAGTTTGGAAAGCACTGAAATATTTCAAAGTTCATTTTGTATTATATTCAGTAAACCGTAAAAAAAATCTCTAAAATTATTTTTTGGATAGTTCCTGTTTGGGAAAATTGAGTAATAAATTGACTAGTTATAAAGCAAAAAAATGAGAAGCAATTTCTCATGTTTTGGTATAGGTAAATTATGAATTTACTCGAATTATTTGCAGGCTATGATGCGGACTTATCTCATTTTGCATGATTTTTAGGTGAACCTATACCTAATGTACTTCCTAAAAGTAATAATGTTGAGGGATGTTTAATCTAATCCATCTGTTTATCTATTGTCCTGTCTATCTATATGTCTGTCTGTCTGTCCATCTGGATTTTTTTTTTTGTCTGAAGGCAATCTCAAACCTTATTTGTAATTTTGTTTTAGTCCACAACTGGCACCTGAGATGGGGATTCTTGCTTTGTATTCAGTCCGTCAGTCACTCCCATGTTTTCTAAGCTTTTCATTTAAGGTAGATTGACACTAATACATAGCGCATTTACAAAACACAAGTGGGATGCAGAATTGACTTGATTTTCAAGCCGGAATATTCCTTATTTGGCCTTTTCATTGTAATGTCATAATAGATTGACATACACTTTCCCACGAATTAGCTCCTTTTTCCCGTAAATATTGTCTATTTCGTAAATTATATAAAATATCTCTCTTAATCAAACGATGAAACGGTGACATATAGATTTTTTAAGCTCAACATACAGCTGAAGTGTATACCTCTGAAATATCAAAAAATGAAAAAATCTATCTGATATTTATTTCATATGATAGCTAAAACAATAAGTATGTTCTCACAGTTCCATATATATTCTTTGTAAATATCGCTGAAAAATACTGAATTTGATCTAATTTTCAAAGCCTGATAACAGGAAAAGATGATCTGTGACATAACATTTTTATTTTATTTTTTGAAACAATTGACTAAGACCTACAAAATATCTTAAAATAAAAAAAATTCTGTCTGATATTTTTATTAGGCTCAAACTACCTTAAATGTTGCTTATATTGATAAAGATATTTGCTTTGTGAGTCTGCAACTGTGCGTTACAGATCAGATTGAGTTTCATTTTAGTCAATTGATTTTGAAGAAATTATGGGTCTTGGGACAGAAAAGCAGTTTAATGCTTAAAGATATTGTCTATATTTTATATTACATGTTCCATATGAAAAAGGTGATGTCAGGCACAGATGTTGAATATGGATCCCCTTTGAAATCTGAATAACAATAATTTTTTTCTGCTAGAAGAGCTTTGAATTTTGTATTGTCCATTGTATATGTTGTATTAGAGCAATACTTGTTAGTAAATAAAATAACACCTATAGATTACTCAAATTGCTAAACTGGTTACACAATAGGAACTAGTAGACCGGTAAGGTTATACACAATGGACTATAAAAGTGTCTGAAAATTATGTTTTCAGTACCACATGAATATCATCAGTTATTTTATAGAATAAGTCAACAAAATATATATCTATACAATTGAACACATATCCATATGCATGTATAATTTATATTATGGCGGATTTCCCAGATGATTAATGTATTTTATTTTCAATTCTTCAATGAAAATACCAGTATTCCTCTAGTAACACCTATAAAGCTACTTCTAAACTCCTGTCTTTCGTCTGCTCATGAAGCAATCAAGCTTCTATAGAATTCTATTGTATACCAATTTGTCATCACTGGAGTATCAAGGTAAACCCCTTACAGGCAGGACAAATTGGTATACAATAGACTTCTATAGAATCTTGATTGGTTGATTGACAAATAAAAGACAGGAGTTTAGAAGGAGTTGTTATAGGTGTTACTTGAGGAATATTGGTATGTTCATTGAAGAATTGCAAATATAATATGTTAATGAGCCAGGAAACCCACCATAAAATCACTCAAGTTAAAGCTTACAAAGAAGTTAAGACACATTTTTGCATGATTGTGAGTGTATGCACATTTTATACCGTTGTACCTTTTTGATTTTGCACTTACTTATTAATTCTGTAATGAAGGTTTGTTCTCACTTGTATGAAGGACCATAAATACCAGGCATTCAATTTTCCCAAAAAACTATGATACAATAATGAGATATGGTTAAAACTACAAGTTTGTCATTTGGGAGGAGCATATGGCGGATTTCCCTTATGATTAATGTATTTTATTTGCAATTCTTCAATGAACATACCAATATTCCTCTAGTAACACCTATAAAACTCCTTCTAAACTCCTGTCTTTTGTCTGTAAATCAATTACTCAACTTTCTATAGAATTCTATTGTATACCAATTTGTCATCACTGGAGTATCAAGGTAAACCCCTTCAGGCAGTACAAATTGGTATACAATAGAATTCTATAGAATGTTGGGTAGGCAGACAAAAGACAGGAGTTTAGAAGGAGTTTTATAGGTGTTACTAAAGGAATATTGGTATGTTCATTGAAGAATTGAAAATAAAATATGTTAATCATGCGGGAAATCTGCCATAAAACAATTGAATAGAATTGAACTTAACTTTATAGGAATGGTTTATGAATGGTTAGGTCCAATAATTGTTTTATTTTGTCAGCAAAGCAATTTGAGGTGTACATTTCATACTTTAAATTTAAAGATTTGGATTTACAGACTGTCGATGCTCCATTTTTTGTAAGTTGTTGATTTTTGCATGAATTTGTTTGTTTATTATTTGGGATTGTTGACAGTTATGTTAAAAACAAAAATAATCCTTTGTTTTGTTGATGCTTATTTGTTTGATTAACTGTTTTTGCCTGATAAAGTGCCTGTGTTAAATTAAACCCCAATTTGCCCATAATCAAAATCCAAAAAGTAGAGTTAGCTTCCCTTTCTTAGTATTTGACATTAATATTTTGTTTAAAACAAATTTTAGTTAAAAAATTATAGGTATGATTTGAAAACACTTGAAAAAATGGAAATTATGTTTTATTTAGACATTGGTCTAAGACTTCAATAACATTTTCAGATCATCTCAAATAGTTATAAGTGGTCCAGGCTCTTATGGGGGGGAAATAAGCATTTTTGTCTCGCCCGCGACGAAAGTCGCGAAAGCGAGACATAGGTGTGCAAAGTATGACGGCGACGTCGACGGGGACGGCGGCGTTAACTCAAGTTTTAATACAGAAGCCTTTGATGTAGGAACTTTATATTTGGTCCATAGGTAGCTTACGGCGAACCCTATCTGTCGGACCCAAAATCATGTGACCTTGACCTATATTTCGCGGTCCAGTGACCAGGTTAAGTTTTTTTGCTTAAGTCCATTTCTCAATAACTAGAAGCTAGAAGTCAATGATATTTGGTATATAGCTTGGTCTTGATTAGTACATGTCCGTCTGCCATATGGCTTTTGACCTTGACCTCAATTTCACGGTCCAGTGACCAGGTTAAGTTTTTTTTGCTTAAGTCTGTTTCTCGATAACTACAAACCATAGGTCAATGATATTTGGTATATAGCTTGGTCTTGGTTAGTACATGTCCGTCTGCCATATGGCTTTTGACCTTGACCTCATTTTCATGGTCTAGTGAACAAAATTGAGTGTTTTATTAGAATATTTTCTTAATAACTGTAAGTGGTATGGTAATAATATTTGGCTTGTAGGTTGCTCTTGAGTAGTACATGACTGTTTTAGTGACAAGCAGGGACGGGCGAGACATCTTTTAGGGTCCACTCTTGTTTTGTTTTTCAGCTGAAAATAACTTTCAATAACTGTTCAGGTTGGAGTTATTTAACAATATTTTTTTCATTCGTGCCAAGCTATTGCAAACTCTTTTTAGTTCACCTCAACGAAATTGAGGGGACTATTGGAGTAACCCCAGCATCCGCGTCTAGGTTCGTGTGTATGTCTGCATCTGTGTCCACATTTGGGTATATATCTCAGCAACTTTGTATGCTAGGGTCATCAAACTATACATGCAGTTGCATCTTGGGCCATTTTGACCCATATTTTCTGCTTGAACGACTTACATTCAAATTTACATCCGACTTCAGATCTCGGTCACTATACATGGTAGGATCATGTAACCTTACATATGCATGCATCTCAGATAGTAGGTCAGCATCCAGGCAAAATTATATCACTTTGACCGACCTAATTTTCCGCTTGAAAGACTAACATTCAAGTTTATGTTTGAGTTCAGATCTCAGTCACTATACATGGTAGGATCATGTAACCTTGCATATGCATGCATCTCTGATGGTTGGTCAGCATCCAGGCAAAAGTAGGTAACTTTGGCCTATATAATCGTTTGATTGACTTACATCCAAATTTACTGAAGAGTTTAGATCTCGGTCACTATACATGTAAGGTACATGTAACCTGGCATACGCATGCAACTCTGAAGGTAGGTCAGCATCGAGGCAAAATGAGGTTACTCTGACAATGTGCCATAACAAGGCGAACTTTGTTATCTTTGATTACCTATGTTTTATATGTGGAGAAATATTTTGGATTAAACTGAATAAAAATCATTAAATTTGTGAAAAAATATATATAATCTTTTCTTTTATGTCATTTGCTATCATAGTTCTTCTGTCAAAGATGTTAAACATTAGTAGTTTGAGCTTTAGCGAGAACTTTTATGTATAGCCTTTGATACAGGTTATAGGTACCATGTTACTATTAAATGATAACAAAAAAGTAGTTTCTCCAATTCTGAAACTGATGATATTTTCAAGATTAAGTGCCAATAGTAGGTCTCTTCAATCAATACTACAAATTACGCTCATTTGCTTAATTTTCAATTGTTTGTGAGTGACGATAATTCTATCATCACTGCGCTGATACGAACATATTATCGTCAATTTCTATGCAATGTTAGCAACAGCGTATTAATATCATGTTGTGTGACATTTCGTGACAAAAATAATCCCAAGAAGGAAAATGATATATTCAAACAAAAATAATATGGTTAAACAAAAAATTATTTCAGTGGAAAAAAATCATATATGTGGTATTTATCAATAACAGAATTAGCAAGGAAAACACTATTAGTAATTTGTTTTGCTTGGATGGATTTCTCAGCTCGTATTTCATCTTGTGCTATCACACTCCATGCAATACAAGCTGGGTATTCCATGCTGGCAAATCAAATTACTAATAGTGTATATTTATCAGAACTGAAATTTACATTCACAATCACAAAAACAAAGTGGTCATATGTGTTTCTGGGAAATTTTTATGATATTGATTTACACCCGTAGTAAATTTATTTAAAGTTTATTTTGCTATTTGAAGATAAGTTTTAACCTTCTCAGCATCCAATGAAATTATGAAACAACTCATTCACATGCTGTTTGTTGTTTTGATTTCAAATGAGTCAATCATGGCAAGATCAACATCACAATTAGAAAAATGGCAGAAATCTCTTGAAGATGAAATCGTTGACTAAAGAGTCACTGTTTATACGTAATCTCTGCTGAGAATGGGAGAGTTTGCACTTAAAGCCCATCTGAAAAATGTTTGCCAAGTTAGTTATTCCCTTTTCGAGTATTCCTATATGAGCCCCCTGAATGCTATGAGTGTTTCAGAGATAACTCAGAAAATGAAATTGATTGATAGTTCTTACTTAATACATTACCATATTGTATTCAATGATCTGAAAGAGTAACTCTTAGATTTACTGTCATAAATCCAGTTTTCCAGCCTCCAGGCATGATTAAGAAGGGCTGGTTTGGATAGGTCATTGTCTCAATACATGTGTAATTAGGACATCTTAATTATGGTGGACATTTTTATGCCCCCTGCGACGAAAAGTCTGGGGCATATTGTTTTACCCTAATGTCTGTCATTGAAACTGAAAAGGGCAGGAAATTTAAAGGTGCCTAAAATTGGATGAAACTTTACTGAGAAGTTGCCCACCATCTAGAAATAGTTTAAGGGCTCACCACATGGAGATATGGTTACTGCTTGAATTAAATTTGCACTTACCATATTGATTCAGGGTTCAGTGAGTGAGGGCATAATTGGTTTCCATTCAGCAGCAGCTGTAGTTTTTGTTTTTGTTTTTTTTTCCTTCTGTAATACATATCAGGCAAGTACATGTGGCCTGTCACCTGACTATGAAAATGATGAACTTTTAGTACTGCATATCTCTATTTATTCAAATTAAAAGTTGATTCGAATTGTATACAGCTTTTATATGCTTTTGACTTTTATATATATTTGTAGATGGAATGATACGATTTTCACTCATCAAAATGCTCTACTGAAATGTTGAAATATAACTTGTCTGTTTGCAGCAATCCTGGGCAGCATACTTCTGTTGTAGACCATTACGTATTTATAATGAACAGCCAACAGACTTATTGGTACAGATTGGTAGGGTCATAGTGCATTTGTTAGGAGATGAAGCAGTTAATCCATACAAAGGTAATTCTAGTCCCCTTTATCTGGGTGTTGTAGACCATTACGTATTTACAATGAACAACCAACAGACTTATTGGTACAGATTGGTACACTCATAGTACATTTGTTGAAGCTGTTAATCCATACAAAGGTAAATATGTCGCCCCAGATGTAGTCGTGATGACATATTGTCATTGGTCTGAAAAAGTTTGTCTGCCGGAGTTCTCGGAGATGCCTGGACAATATCAATTCATATTTGGCACAAAGCTGGATCAGCATGAGTTGATGTGCATAAAGCAATTTTCTTTCAAAATGGCTGCCAAGAAACCATTTATTTTCAAAAATTTCGCAATACCTGTAAACACTCAAGAGTCAATTATCTCTTAAACCACTGGAAGGACTTTCATAAAACCTACTATAGAAATGTTCTGTATGAATATTGAATGGATTCTATCAACAAAAAAAAAAAAATCAAAATGGCCACCATTTTCAAGCTGGCCGACAAATACGCAGTGTTGTCTGATTAGAATTTTCTTTGTTGCCATTTGTATGAATAATTTCATATTTGGTCAAAAGCTTAATTATGATGAATTTTACCTTTAATGAAAATTTCGGATTTAAAATGGACATCATTTCAAGATGGCCGCCAGTTTACGTTTAAAAACTGCTGATCAATTATCTCACAAACGCCACGACAGATTTTCATAAAACTTGGTAGAGATGTTCATTAAGATGAGAGGAAGGAATTGATGCAAAAAAAAAAATTTCAAAATGGATACCATATCTGACATTGATGCCAAAACACATCACAAAATTTCAACTGAAAATTGATTTGTAGATAGATTCTGACACTGCAAAAAAGATGCAGTAGAAATTTTTCAAAAATGATTGCCATTTACAAGATAGTCACCAATGTATGTCAAAATTTCAACTTTGTCCGATTTGAATAAAAATTGATTTCTATGTAGATTTTGACACTGTGAATAAGATGGAATCATCGAATTGGATCTCAGGGGCGACGTCAGCTATTGCTTGCAATTACAAATCTAGTTTGAATTTCTTTTATCATTATGTTTTTTTCACTTAATCTGATATTGATATTTCCTTTTATTATGGTGTTAATTTTTTTTTACTCAACTTGTCCTCAATGAACCTGTTCAGAAATTTACCTGTCCTTGTAAATGACATTGCACAATGTCAGTGTTCTTGTAACTAACCATTTGTCCAATTAAATTTAATTTCCAGAACAGTGCTGATCCCACAATTTCCTTGCATTTTAGTTCGCTTCAACGAAGTTAAGGAGGACTATTAGAGTACCCCGGGCGTCTGCGTCCATGTCCGCATCCTCGTCATCGTCCGCATTTAGATATATATCTCGGTATCTATAAAGGGTAGGGTCATCAAACTTTGTGTACAGATGCATCTTGGGCTATCTCACAGCCTCCAAGAAAATAATATATTTTCCGCTTGACTGGCTTTCATTTATATTTAGATCCGAGTTGGTATCTCAGTAACTGTACATGGTAGGATCATCTAACCTTGCATGTTCATGCATCTTTTGTGGTAGGTCAGCATCCAAGCAAAATTAGGTCACTTTAACCTATATTTTCCGCATGATCGACTTACATTCAAGTTTACAGCCGAGTTCAGATCTAAGTAACTGTACATGGTAGGATCATCTAACCTTGCATGTGTATGCATTTTTGGGGGTAGGTCAGCATCCAGGCAAAATTAGGTCACTTTGACCAATATTTTCCGCATGATTGACTTACATTCAAGTTTATGTCAGAGTTCAGATCTAAGTAACTGTACCATCTAACCTTGCATGTGCATGCATCTTTTGCAGTAGGTCAGCATCCAGTCAAATTAGGTCACTTTGACCTATATTTTCCGCATGATCGACTTACATTCAAGTTTACATCCGAGTTCAAATCTAAGTAACTGTACATGGTAGGATCATCTAACCTTGCATGTGTATGCATCTTTTGGAGTAGGTCAGCATTCAAGCAAAATTAGGTCACTTTTACCTATATTTTCTGCATGATTGACTTACATTCAAGTTTATGTCCGAGTTCAGCTCTAAGCAACTGTACCATCTAACCTTGTATGTGCATGCATCTTTGGGGGTAGGTCAGCATCCAGGCAAAATTAGGTCACTTTGATCAATATTTCCCGCCAGTTGACTTACATTCAAGTTTACGTCCGAGTTCAGATCTAAGTAACTGTACAAGGTAAGATCATCTTACCTTGCATGTGCATGCATCTTTTGCGGTAGGTCAGCATCCAGGCAAAATTAGGTCACTTTGACCTATATTTTCTGCATGATTGACTTACATTTAAGTTTACATCCGAGTTCAGATGTAAGTAACTGTACATGGTAAGATCATCTAACCTTGCATGTGCATGCATCTTTGGGGGTAGGTCAGCATCCAGGCAAAATTAGGTCACTTTGACCTATATTTTCTGCATGATCGACTTACATTCAAGTTAACGTCCAAGTTCAGATCTAAGTAACTGTACATGGTACGATCATCTAACCTTGCATGTGCATGCATCTTTTGCGGTAGGTCAGCATCCAGGCAAAATTAGGTCACTTTGACCTATATTTTATGTGTGATCGACTTACATTCAAGTTTATGTCCGAGTTCAGATCTAAGTAACTGTACATGGTAGCATCATCTAATCTTGCATGTGTATTCATCTTTGGGGGTAGGTCAGCATCCAGGCAAAATTAGGTCACTTTGACCTATATTTTCTGCATGATTGACTTACATTCAAGTTTATATCCGAGTTCAGATCTAAGTAACTGTACCATCTAACCTTGCATGTGCATGTATCATTGGGGGTAGGTCAGCATCCAGGCAAAATAAGGTCACTTTGACCTATATTTTTCGGCATGAGTGACTTGCATTCAAGTTTACGTCTGAGTTCAGATCTAAGTAACTGTACATGATACGATCATCTTACTTTGCATGTGCATGCATCTTTGGGGGTAGGTCAGCATTCAGGCAAAATTAGATCACTTTGACCTATATTTTCTGCATGATCGACTTACATTCAAGTTTATGTCCGAGTTCAGATCTAAGTAACTGAACATGGTAGGATCATCTAACCTTGCATGTGCATGCATCTTTGGGGGTAGGTCAGTATCCAGGCAAAATTAAGTCACTTTGACATATATTTTCCGCATGATCGACTTACATTCCAGTTTACATCCGAGTTCAAATCTAAGTAACTGTACATGGTAGGATCATCTAACCTTGCATGTGTATGCATCTTTGGGAGTAGGTCAGCATTCAAGCAAAATTAGGTCACTTTTACCTATATTTTCTACATGATTGACTTACATTCAAGTTTATATCCGAGTTCAGATCTAAGTAACTGTACCATCTAACCTTGCATGTGCATGTATCATTGGGGGTAGGTCAGCATCCAGGCAAAATAAGGTCACTTTGACCTATATTTTTCGGCATGAGTGACTTGCATTCAAGTTTACATCTGAGTTCAGATCTAAGTAACATGCATGCATCTTTGGGGATAGGTCAGCATTCAGGCAAAATTAGATCACTTTGACCTATATTTTCTGCATGATGGACTTACATTCAAGTTTATGTCCGAGTTCAGATCTAAGTAACTGAACATGGTAGGATCATCTAACCTTGCATGTGCATGCATCTTTGTGGGTAGGTCAGCATCCAGGCAAAATTAGGTCACTTTGACCCTATATTTTCCGCATGATCGAGTTACATTCAAGTTTATGTCCGAGTTCAGATCTAAGTAACTGTACCATCTAACCTTGCATGTGCATGCATCTTTTGCGGCAGTTTGCATCCAGGCAAAATAAGGTCACTTTGACCTATATTTTCCACATGATCTACTTACATTGAAGTTTACATACGAGTTCAGATATAAGTTACTGTACCATCTAACCTTGCATGTGCATGCATCTTTGGGGGTAGGTCAGCATCCGGGCAAAATTAGGTCACTTTGACCTATATTTTCCACATGATTGACTTACATTCAAGTTTACGTCCGAGTTCAGATCTAAGTTACTGTACATGGTAGGATCATCTAACCTTGCATGTGCATGCATCTTTTGTGGTAGGTCAGTATCCATGCAAAATTAGGTCACTTTTCCGTTTATGTCCGAATTCAGGTCTCGGTTTCTGTACATGGTAATATCATCTAGCCTTTGTATACATGCATAAGGGATGGTAAATGAGCACCCTGGCCAAATTGGGTTTCTGTGTCCATGTGGCATAATGAGGCGAACTTTGTAATCGTTGATTACCTATGTTTATATCAATATATGCCACATAGAGTAGACTATTAGTATGTCTGAAATTCAAAAATACAGAAACTGAGGGATTGTGGGTAAGCTTATGGTACATTTTCAACCCTTGAAATGTTATTTACTTAATAAGCAAATCAAAGTTAATAATTTACCAGTAGGATAAGACATACAATTGTATTAAGTTTTGAAACTTTTATTTACATGAATAGTCCAACACAAACACATTTTAAAAGGTATTTCCAAAAAAAAGTATGAATTTTGTATTACTAACATTTAAAATTTTATTTGGAAAAAAACTTGTGCCATTCCTGGCTTTGTACAGCATATATGATACACATAAATGTAATAACACCTCTTTTCACAAATGATAGGACCAGTATTATTTTTAGGCAAAAATATGTAAGAGAAATATTTCAATTAAAATTGGCATGAAAAATCTGATGAGTTAACTTTTTGGGGGAATTTAGGCATTGCATATTTAGAACAAAGGGTAACTTTTCACATAAATGATGAATTTTAATTTTGTAGAGAGCAGTAAACAGTCATACAAAGTGAACAGTAGAATGTTACCTAAGATGGAATACATTAAAAGTGATGAAACTGCATGTAAGTTAAGGTTAAAGTCTTCAGATTTGTGTATTATAGGCAACATCAAGTTAAATAGTAGATTTTCATCCCCACAAGCCTCACCAAAATATGTCCATCCCAATCTTAGCCAAAGGCGAATGGGACTTTGGGTTTGCACTCTGTCAGTTCATCACACTCAGTTTTCCATACCTGCCAACTCTCCTACTTATAGGGGTTTTCCCTCATGAGAGTATCAGATTTTTATGCCCCGCCTACGATAGTAGGGGGGCATATAGTGTTAGGGTGTTTCCGTCCGTCCATCCGTCCCAAGTCAGGTTTACCCTCAGTTTGAAGTTTTTATGCCATGTCTACAATAGTAGGGGGCATATAGTGTTCGGGTGTGTCCGTCCGTCCGTCCGTCCCTCCCAATCCAGGTTTACCCTCAGGTTGAAGTTTTTTTTACTGTGAAGGATGTATGCTATTATCATGAGACTTTGTATAAATGCACATTAGGGTATAATTATACAAAAATCATAATAAAATTTAATCCTGGCTACCAACTTCATGCTTCACTGATCATTGAAAAAAGGGGGTAGTATGAGGTTTACCCTTAGGTTGAAGTTTTTTTTCTGTGAAGGATGTATACTATTATCATGAAACTTTTTATAAATACACATTAGGGTATAATTAAACAAAAATCATAATACAAATTTATCCTCGCTACCAATTTCTTGCTTCACTGATCTAGGATAAAAAGGGGGGGTAGTATGAGCTTTACCCTTAGGTTGAAGTTTTTTTTCTGTGAAGAATGTATGCTATTATGGTGAAACTTCATATAAATATACATTAGGGTATGAATAAAAAAACATAACAAATATTTACCCATGCCACCAACTTCATGCTTCACTGATCATGAAATAGGGCATTGCTCGAAATAGGTGTGAGGCAAGGCATTGTGTCCGTAAGACACATATTCTTGTTAATTTTCAAAGAACAATTACTCCTTCTTAGCTTCAAGAGACAGTCTTTGGTTTATTGCAAGATGTCATTAAGATTCTTTAGGACAACAGGCTTAATGGTATGCTTGGAGTGATCTCCAGTGTCAAAACCCCAATGAGCATTCTGAAAAGTTGGCAGACATGAGTTTTCTGGACTTTTTATGCCCCACCTACTATAGTAGGGGGGCATATAGTGTTTTGGTGTGTCCATCCATCCGTCCGTCCCAAGTCAGGTTTACCCTTAGGTTTAAGTTTTTTTTCAGGCCTCGACAATACCGTTTGTCCAATTGCCAACGGATTTCACGTGGCATGTACCGTTCACGAGATAAATGGGGCCCAAAAAGGGGCGAATTTCAAAAATTCAATTTTTTATTTTTAGTCCGATTTTGATGCAATTTTTTCCAAAGGATTCTTAATGAAAAATTATCATAGTGTTCTACTTTTACATTTTTGGTAACTTGTTTCCTTACCCAGCTATGAGGGGCCGAAGGGGGCCAAAATCGTAAATTTACAGATAACCAATAAATTTTATTTTTCATCAGATTTCGATGGGATTTTTTTCTTTGGATTCCTCTTGATGTAAGCTTTCAGTATTATGTCAACAGATTTGGCGTAGCTCTTACGGTTTCCGAGCTATGAGGGGCTGAAGGGGCCAAAATTGTAAATTTACAGATAACCTAAAATTTTTATTTTTC
>MJUU01001461.1:80204-90982 GCA_002080025.1 Modiolus philippinarum
ACGCTACTGAAGCAAATTCAACCAATCTTTACAGTAAGGATGTATGGAAGGTACTTGGATCTGACAAAAAAGATGGCCTCCAGTGCAGAACATAGTTTAACATTGGAGCCAGGAATGAGATAACCATCCTTATAATCATCATCTCTGAAATGTATAGAAGGTCCTTTGCAAAAATTATTCATTTCAATAGGATCAGACAAAAAACATGGTTGCTAATGAAGAACATAGCTAAACATTTGCCCCCATTGGTAAGGAAACATCTTTTTTAGCCATGTATGACGTAGAAGCATTTTGCCAGGTGAGCGATACAGGCTCAGTCTCTGAGCCTCTAGTTCTCGTCTGCAATGAAAAGTCCTAAAACGAGAAATAGAGTTTGTGGCAATTTTGACATCAACCATTTGAAATTATTGAGAATTGTAATGCTTTTGATAGATGTAGGTCCATAAAATTTGTATTAATTAAGTTTTTATATTTTTGAATATATTAGTTATAAAACATAGAATATAGAATCTTATCTTAATTTTGTACCAGCACTGACTATTTAGTTGCATGAATAATTTTATTTTTAGATTGGATGTTGCCGTTACATCCATGTTGAACATGAATCGGTAATGTATTGCTGTATACAAACAATATCATAACTGCTAAATTTCAATGCTATATTGTTCTTGTAAAATATATGTTTCAATCTTTTAGCAAGATGGAAAATAATTGAATAAATATGTCTGCATGATTCACTATTGCTAGTACTTTAGGTACAAAAATATGTAGCCATATAACATCTCTAGGGATGAAATTTATGGAAGAATAAGTTGATAAAAAGCAGCATGGAATCATCTGTTTACAAAGTGAAAATGATGAAAAAAGTTGCATTATACTATATTGACTTCATCCAAAATCGTATTATATGATAACAGGGATGAATTTTTGACCCTTGCCTTTTCATTGTTTTGTAGATGATATTGATTATGACATCAATCAAGAGAGTGGAGACAGCCTTGAATTGTGTTCCCACTAAGAAACATATTTTTGTTTCTGAAAAACATGTCGAAAAGAATTAAACTCTTGTTCAAGCAGAATTTTTTAAATCATTGTCCTTGCAAGTTTTTCGTCAGTCTGAATAGTTATTTCCTTAAAAAAAATTTAAATACTTTGCTCATTCAAAGATTTGTCAGACTCACACATTCAAAAACCCTTTCAAGTCTTTTAGTTTGAAATACATCAACTTAAAGCCGCCAAGACAATATTTTGTTCACACACATAAGCAAATAATTACTGATCTTGACTATGTTCTTTGTAATCAGTGGTACATTCCTAAATACAAGATTTGACTCTTTGATATGATCCATAATAGTAAATTAGCCAGATGTAGTTTTCATTAGTAGTCTTTGGTTGATATGATCAACAAATTAGCAGTTGTGATAATTTTTTTTCAAGGTAATAGATTAATTAACATGTAATCATTTTTTTTTAATGAAATTTTTAGGCTGACAATTGATAATGGTCCATCATCCAAGCATCCTTTAGGATGTGACGGATGATGGACATTCTATTAGGAAGCCATGAAGGCTTTGCGGGTTGAATATGAATATTCTACTCCAGTAGCTACCTACAAGCCTTGTTTACAGTGAACAGCTGATTTTAAATAGACTCGTCCAAAATCATCCACCCGTGTCGTATATATAAAGCCCTGTCCATACAGGTAATCTTCCTCATGTTTAAAGCCGGCAGTACCGTAGTTACGTTGCGAGTGAGGCATAAAATGTCTAGATTTGGTTTCTCTTGGGTGGGAAAGAAGAATCGGGTTGGGTATTCAACCCACGAAGCCTTCATGGCTTCCTAATAGAATGTCCATCATCCGTCACATCCTAAAGGATGCTTGGATGATGGACCATTCTATATCAGAAGCCGATTTCGGCTTCTTGGTTGAATATGAATCTTTAAAGTAACCAAATCGAGACATCTCTGGTATGAAATCTCATTACATTAACTCCATAATAATTGTTTTTTTGAAATAAAATCATTCAGTATCCCATATATATTTATTATTTTAACAAAAAAAGTCAGTTTCCACATGTACAATGTCCTTTAAATTCACACTTCAATGTTCATACACATAATATACAAAGCACCGACAGTCCCACGAAAGTCTTCCTAGACATCTTCACTATGCTGAATACTGAATACTCCACTCTATCATCCTGAATGTTTATATCACTGAAATATATACATGTTATTTAGTGATTTGACAAGACTGCATTTGAAAACTTCTTGGATTTGTTCGATTCATTTGTAGTTTCAATATTTCTTAAATAAAATTGTTTAAATGTTTTTGCTGACTGCCAATTGGCAGTTTTTAGGATATCTTTAAGCGATATTCCAGCACCAAAAGCTGCAGATGTTGAAGCTCCTCTAAACGAATGAGCTTTAAACTTTGATATATCTATACCTGAACGATGAAGAACAATTTTCAACCATCTAGATATTGTGGACGTCGAAACATTTTTGAAAGTCTTAAATGAAATTAAAACAGATTATGTTTTTCTAACTTTCTTTGTACGTTTCAAATATTCTATTAATGTGAGAACAGGACACAATTCTTTCTTATTATATTTATTGACTGTAACTGTCTGTCCTGTATTGCCCAATTTTGTTGTTTTGGTCAAGAATCTTACATAAAATTTCACAACTGCTGTTTCAATAGACATATCATCTACGTTTATATTACACAGAATCTGTGTTCTTTGAGCTGTACTCAAAGCCAAAAGTGCTGTTAATTTCAATGTAAGATCCTTCAAATTCAATGTATGTAAAGGATATAATGTTGCCAAATAGTTTAATACTTTACCAACGTCCCATGTAAATGTATACCTAGGTAAAGGCGGTCTTAAATTGAAAATCCCTTTCATAAATCTTCCAATTAATGGGCTATTATTTAGGCAAGAATGACCAATTGAGGCCAGAGTCTGGCCTACTGCACTTTTATAAGTGTTAATACAACTATATGACTTATTGTTCTTAAAGAGCTCTGCCAAGAAATTTATCACTTCAACTTCAGTAGGTGAAGTGGTACTGATTTTTTGTTTATAACACCAAATACGCCATTTCCTCCAAGTATATTCATATTGTTTTGAGGTAGATCTTCTCCAAGATTGTGTAATGATGTTTCTAGCGAGTTTTGAAACGCCTTTCTTTTCGAGCGAATGCCTGATATCACACAGGCGACTAGAAAAAGTTTTCTCATATTCATTGGATGCTTTTGATTGTTGTGACACAATCTGAGCAAATCTTGACAAAAAGGAAGCTTTATTGGAACATTCACTGAACAGTTTAATAACCTTGGGTACCAAGGTTGTGTTGGCCACATTGGCACTATCATTAAAACCATGCTCACCTTCTCTTCTTCTACTTTCTGTATTACTCTTGAAATGAGACTGAAAGGAGGAAAAACATATGGTAAATATGTATTCCAATGCAACAAAAATGCATCAGAGGCAAATGCTTCTGGATCTGGAAACCAAGTTACATATCTGCTTAATTGTTTATTTAATCTTGATGCGAACAGATCTATGTCCGGAACAAAAAAATGATTACAAATTTGTTTAAATACTGATTCTTTTAGCTTCCACTCCAATGAGTCACTGAAATTTCTGGAGAAGTAATCTGGAATGAAATTTTTCTTTCCTGCAATATGAACTGCACTAATAAAATTATTGTTTTCTGCTGCCCATAACCAAATACTTTTGGTGATTTCTAAGAGATCTATAATACTGCCACGCATATTATTCAAATACTGCACAGAGGTGGAGTTGTCACATTTTATACAAATATGCTGATTCTGTCGATCTTTACATAATGAAAATAATGCAAATTTAATTGCCATCAATTCTAATACATTAATATGTAATGAAATCTCAGTTTCATTCCATCTACCTTGTGTTTTGGCTTCCCCAAATTTTGCACCCCAACCTACCTTGGAGGCATCAGTCTCTAAATAACATGTAGGAGAGCCAAAACTAATTGGTTTGCCATTGAGCTCCTCAACATTTTTAATCCACCAAATAATTTCCTTTTTACCAAGTTCTGATATTTGAACTTTTGCATTATAATTATCCTCATTTTCATATAATGCCCTAGTTTTATCAATATCTAAATAGCGGTGAAACAAAGGAGCTAAAAGTACTGCACAAGATGATGAACAATAGATACCAATTAGTGAAGATAGTTCCCTTATCTTAACTACCTTGTTTTCCAGTATCTTTAATGATGACTGGAGAAGTTTGTTTATTTTGTCCTCTGGTAAAAAAACCTTGAATTCCACAGAATCAACAATGTACCCCAAAAATGTAATTTTCTGTGTAGGAATAAAAAGTGACTTTTCGGAATTTATTTTAAATCCCAAAGATTCAAACATATCCCTTAATATGATTGAATTTTCTAAACAAACACCATATTCTTGATCATGAATTAAAGAAACATCAATAAAAAAGAATGAACTTATACCTCTATTTCTAACATGTGAAAATATTACTTTCATAAGTTTAGTAAATACTCTTGGCGCTGTTGAAATTCCAAAACATAGACAAGTAAATTCATATAAAATATTTCTCCATCTAATTTTCAAGTATTTTCTACAATATTTGTTAATGGCGACCAAGAAATAAGCATCACGCAAGTCAGTTGACGTAAAATAATCACCTCTTGAAATATTTAACAAAACGGAGCTCAGATTATCTTGTTTAAAATGAAAATATTTGATAAATTTATTTAATCCTTTTAAATTAACTACAGGTCTAAATTTTCCATTCTTTTTCTGGACCAAAAAAACATTTGACACAAACTGGTCATGTTCATTTTTAGACTTAACAATAGCTCCTTTTTCCAACAGAGATTTAATTTCTTCATCTACTAAATTTTGTTCTTTAAGTGAAAATTGAATGGGAATAGGCTCTTTAAACTGATAAGGTTTTTGAAAAAATTCTATATCATAACCATGTTCCACTGTTTTCAAAATCCATTCATCAAATGTGATTTTTTTCCAAGTATGAATAAAAGGTTTAATGCACCCCGCTACTTTATTTTGACTGTCTGAATTAACATTTACCTCTAATAGCGTCTTGCTCTTCTGGAGGGTTTCCCTCTGTATGAGTTTCTGCCTCGAAACCCCTGGCTGTAGCGGTTTAAAAAACCCTGCTGACTTCCTCTGCCTTGGCCTCTGCCTCTCTGGCTCTGCGGCATGACACTGAAAAAACTATTTCTAGGGCCATTATAAATTGTTTGAGAAGAAACTGCACCTTTGATTTTTTGAGCTTCAGAAATATCTTTAACACGCTTAGTAATATCATCCCCAAACAAATTTTCACCCACTTCTTCACTCCTAGTACATAACTGGTGGTATTTGTTGTCCATATGTGGTTTTAACATCATTCGTCTAGCATAGGACAATTCAAAAAATGCACTGCATAAAACTGTTAATGCTTTTGAGACATTGTCTCTAATCTTAATTTTATCAACTTCTTTTTTTGACAGTAGCTCGGCTGCCCTTAAAACAGGGACAATCCCTAAACCAATGACTTTCTGAATACCCTGGAATTGTAGGTCATCAGTTTTGACCTTTCTTTGCAAAAATCCCCATATCTCAGAGTTAACCTTTGGGGGCGTCAGTGCCTTGCAATACGCTGGCACCTTATCATCCTTGACCAAATGGGCAATGTTAGATTTGCGTCTAGTTACCGCAGTTATTTTTGCAGAAATACTAGGAGACGTGTCGTCTCCGTACTTCTCGTCCTCTTCAAATATTTTTGGCATTTCATATGCAAAGTCTTCAAGTTCAACAGTGTTGTCATCATCATTTTCATTTCCAAATATATCAAAAGCATTCAGATCAATATCGCCACCATTATAAAATTCATTCGGAACTTCTCTACCTAAGTGTATTTCCGGCATTTCCGGTTCTAATAAAGGTGTGTTTGACTCAACCTGTGTATTTTGCGAGTTCATAAACTGTTCAAATAAGCTATATAATAAAGCAAAATAAATCTTGGCGAGGCTTTTTAGTAAGACCACTACTAGTACTAGGCTCATTTTCGTCCGCCACTGTTCTAACAGCTTTACGCTTGACGGCGGGGGCTTTCTTTTTTCTATTTTTACCTGGTCCTTTGCCCGGTCCCTTCTCGGACTCTTCAGTCCCTTTCTTACGTGGGTCAACCACAACAGAATTCAATTTCTTTTTAGCGGGCTCTGTGGCAGAAAACCCAGAGTAACTCTCGGCACCATCGTCCGAGGCGAACAACTCCATAATGTCTGCTTCTACCGGACGCTCGGATTCCGAGTCCGTGTCTTCTTTACTAGACATAGTGACTACTAAATTGAACTTAACACGTGTCGTGAATATAAACCGAGTCGGTTTTTAAGTTAAAGTTCGTAGGTAGCCTAGAATAAAATGAAGAAGATTACCTGTATGGACAGGGCTTTATATATACGACAAGGGTGGATGATTTTGGACGAGTCTATTTAAAATCAGCTGTTCAATGTAAACAAGGCTTGTAGGTAGCTACTGGAGTAGAATATTAATATTCAACCAAGAAGCCGAAATCGGCTTCTGATATAGAATGATATTTATACTAAATTTGTTTGATTTTTCATTGTTGTGACAGTTTGGGCTGAAAACATCATTTACTTTTTCTAAAATCTTAATAATATGTTTCAGATAACCTTGAGTCCATTTCCCAACTGTTTGCTTTCATTTTCCAATCTGAATAGGTCATATGAACATTTAAATTATATCCTTTTCATATGTACCAAGCTACGAATTATTAGAGATTTGCATTGTTTTTTCCAGATTTTAATGAAGGAGCAGCTCTCCCTGTTATACAAACTGAGAAGTTGGTGGGCCAGTATTTGGAATAAGTTTGATTTGGTCATGTATATACTATTTTTGACATCTGTTATTTTGAGATTTTCCCTATCAACAGAAGACTTCCTGTGGGCCAGAATGACATACAGTATAACATTAGCCATGTATATTATGAGATCTATGCAGTTTTTCTTTGTGGAAAAAAATATTGGGCCAAAAGTTATCATGATCAGAAAAATGGTATGTGTTATTTGTAACCAAAGAACAGCATCATATTTATTTTGAAATGTCTGATACTGAATTTTAAAAAAGTGAAATGGTTTGATATACAGTCAAACTTCAATTGCTCAAACACCCAATCGACCATTGAAAACAGTTTGAGCCAGAGAGGTGTTAGAGATATCGAAGTCGAACTATGTTTAAACTTGAACAAAGGGACCACGAAAAGGGTTCGAGGAATCCATGGTGTTCGAGTTATTGCAGTTCTAGAAATCAAAGTTCTACTATATGTAGATATGTAATAAAGTCTTCTTAAGTTTTTAGTAGGATACCATTCAATAATGAAATCATTTCTCACCTAGAAATCAGACTTAATCATGAAAAAAAAAGATAATTTACCCAAAATCACATACATGAATACTGATAGAAAATTGTATTAACAATCAAAGGATATGGAGTAAATGCATATGAGACATAGTCTCTGCAAATACATTGCAAACCATGCAATAGAACAAAGCTGTTTAGTTGTTCTTCATCTTATGTCCTATTTATTTAGATGATTTTGTTGTGCTTTCATCTGGACTTAACAAGTCAGTTTTATGTCTAAAAGTAATCAGCTTGACTTACAAGGGAAATTATGATATTTCTTTGTCATGAAGTCATATAAGTGAGAAATTTTATGAAAGGATATGGAGTAAATGAACATGAGACCATAACACATATGTTAACTCCAACTGCAACAATTTTAATGAGCTTTATGGCCATTTCGGAAATTAATTCCTCTTCAGCAGCACTAGAACCCAAACATGGAAATCCATAATTTCAAAAAATGTTTAAAATGCATTAAACCAAACGAAATCCTAATTATCAGTAATATCAAATACAGCTAAGGACAAAACTACATTGGTGGTAGTTAAACCTTAGGTTTTAGAATTTACATAAATTGAGATAATAGTAATTGAACAAAGTGTACACATGAGATATTATCTCATGTACAAGTACACCATATATAAGAAAAATAAAGAGCATTCATCTCTACAAGGGAAATAGTTTTACCAACTCCACACTGCATTAAAGGACAAACTCCTGTATTAAGTATTATACGAAAGGATATGGAGTAAATGAACATGAGACCATAACACATTTGTTAACTCCAACTGCAACAGTTGGGTTTGTTTTCCTCCATTTGGCACCAATATCTTTATTGCAACGGTCAAGCGAATGGCAAAAGTTTCTTTTCAAAGAGATGTATGTAGAATGCTTGATTGACAACAATGTCCTAAGAAGATTTGACAATTTTTGGGTTGCTTAAGGTGAAAGGTACGTAAATAAGTGCCTCTACCGGTGAACGTTATAAAGTTTAGGATGAACATAAAATTAATTTTAATTTTCACTTTAAATTATCGTCGTTTCAAACTTTATCCTACAATATTTCTGAAAAACTGATATTATGTTGCCAAAGAAATTTCTGTTTTATTGATATAATTTTTTTTATAGGGTCATCGAGTTCGTTTTCGTGGTATGGATCGTTGAATAGTTGATTATCTTTCAAATCACGCCTAAAATCATTACTTTTATCGAAGACCTTGCTATTTTGACGGCGAGTTTTATGGGAAAAAAAATCATTTTTGCCGTGCCTATTCTATGTTCAACTATTTGTACCAGCAAAATAATTCGGTGACCCTATGTAAAATTTACACCATTAAAATGGGAATTTCATTGTTTGAAACATATCCTTTTTGTAGAAAAATTGTAGGATACGTTTTCATAAACGCACAATTTAGAGACCATTCATTAATTATTTTTTTGCACGTTTTACATAGATTCTATTTGAGAACAACATGAATGATTTATTTTTGAATCGGTCAAGCATTAAAATAGCTAAACCGATTTTATTTCACCTTGGAATTCAGCTTCATTTGATGCACTTACATGTAAAATTTCATCGAAATCCAAAAACTTTGCTATTAACGTACCTATTACCTTAAGAATAAAAGTATTCAGTCAAATGCAAAATCTTGTTAGGTCAGTGTGGTCAACAATTTTTCTACATACACCATTGTCAACAATGGTGACAATGTTTTTTTCTTTGCACAAAGTCTTTCAGAACGTCAGCTTGAGTGTCAAATTATATGAAACTTTTGCCACTCTCTTAACATTTGAAGAATTTCAGAAAATACAACAGATGTTGTTATGAAAACAATTTTTTTTTCATTTTTAAATTTTTAGTAGGGATGGCAAAATGTCTCGATATTCAATACTGGAGTACTCGGTACAAATACTCAGGAGTACTCATGGTAGAAATACTCGTGAGTACTCAAGTACTGGGATCATTGTAATATATTATGTATAGCCACCATTCGTTTAATGTGGGAAGAGTACCTGCAATGTAGGTCTTCATGGCTTTTTAATGAAACCTTTCTGGCTTTTTTTTCAGAAATCATATTTTGTCAATTTGAATGAGTACTAAAGTTAATCACCTCTTGTATACATCAAACAATCAAACACTTATTGGCAAACAATTGATTAACGGCTGGTACTGTAGAAATTTGCTTTGATCTAATTATACCCCCACTTGAAAAGTGGGGGGTATATAGTGATGGGGTTGTCCGTCGGTCTGTCTTTCCGTCCGTCCGTTACACCTAAGGGTACCCATCTCTTATCCGCTACTCCTCCTGAACCACTGAATAGATTTTGATTAAACTAAACACAGTCTTTATGACATAATGTAGATATGCACCTCCTATTTCAGAATTTGATTTGATTGATTTTTGGGGTTTCCCATAGCAAAACATGGACTTAGCTATTACATTACAAGGGGTACCCATCTCTTATCCACTACTCCTCCTGAACCAGTGAATAGATTTTCATGAAACTTTAACACAGTCTTTATGACATAACGTAAATGTGCACCTCCTATTTCAGAATTTGATTTGATTGATTTTTAGGGTTTCCCATAGCAGAACATGGAATAAGCCTTTACATTACAAGGGGGTACCCATCTGTTATCCACTACTCCTCCAGAACCACTGAATAGATTTTCATGAAACTTTAACACAGTCTTCATGACATAATGTAGATGTGCAACTCCTATTTCAGAATTTGATTTGATTGATTTTTATACGACCGCAAAAATTTTGCGGTCGTATTATGGTATGGCGCTGGCGAGGGCGTCGGCGTTGGCGTCGGCGTCGGCGTCTGTGGACAGCATAACTTTAGTTCTAGTGAACCGATTGTTATCAAATTTTAGTATGATGTTTGTTGGCACAAGCTTAAGCCCGGGTTTTAATTTCGCATTCCCTGCCCAACCCGTTTTTGAAAAAGAGGCAAAAAAGGGGCCAAAAAGGGGTAAAATTAGGTATTTTTGTGTCTGTGGACAGCANGGGGGTACCCATCTCTTATCCGCTACTCCTCCTGAACCACTGAATAGATTTCCATGAAACTTTAACACAGTCTTTATGACTTAATGTAGATGTGTACCTCCTATTTCAGCAAAACATGGACTCAGCCATTATGGGGTTTCCCATAGCAAAACATGGACTTAGCCATTACATTACAGGGGGTACCCATCTCTTATCCGCTACTCCTCCTGAACCACTGAATAGATTTTCATGAACCTTTAACACAGTCTTTGTGACATAATGTAGATGTGCACCTCCTATTTCAGAATTTGATTTGATTGATTTTTGGGGTTTCCCATAGC
>MJUU01001461.1:102121-119427 GCA_002080025.1 Modiolus philippinarum
TTTCTATTTATATAAGGAATCATAAAGGCTAATTTTTATTTTCCTTAGTTGAAAAAAATGTGTGCAGCTAATTACTGGGTCAAGCTCTTTATTGTGTCCATTTAATAACTGCATCAAGCCCTTTACTGTGTCCGCATTCATTTTGAATTACACTCTTTTAAATTTCAGTGTTCGACATGCTGCACTCCACGTAGCCCTATATTAAAATAGCCGTCTTCAGGCAAGTTCCAAAGTACAGGTCAACCTAGGTTTATGACTTTTTGGGACTTATAGTCCACCAGTAGGGGCATTGACTTAGTGGAAAAAATGCCAAAACTGCAGTAAAAATGAGTAAAATTGAGTTCTTTAGATGGCCAATCTATGTTTCTTCAGTGCAAATGAAGAAGAAGAAATACCTTTTATCAAAAAATGATGAAATAAAAAAAACCCCAAAGTTTCCAGTTTTACTTAGTTTTGCAACCTATATCTTCTGTTATTTATTACAGTTTAGAGAAAGTAATAGATGAATTAGACAAGATAAAAGAGAGTGTAAAGAGATACAATCTAGATGGTGGAGGGGACAAAGCTCCTTTGACAGCCAGGTATGTTATTTTAATGATATCTTCAATTTTTATTTATAAGCTTGGTAGTATTGTATACACAGTGAAACTTTGTTTGGTCAAATTTTGTCTAAACAAGTTTCACAATGCATGCATGTAATTTATTCTTGCTATAAATGCTTGCCCTGAGTATATTATGATTTGCTTTTGTGACTCAAATGTATTTAGCTTTTGCTTATCCTTATGCTCAACATGCAGAACATGTGTCTGTCTCTTCCCATCCCAAAATCTTTTAATGACAATTATATTTACTTGCTTTAGTGAAGCAGAAGGATACATAGTAAAATGTGGGTCTCCTGAATTATCTCCCTTTAACCATATTGATTTAAAATTCATTACTGCACTTAATATGGATTTAAATATATTATGTAACTGATAAATGTTTTATTTTAGTCTTTATGTTTCCCTTTTATGACAGAATACATTGTATTGACAAGATTGGAAGTACATATAGTAAGTCCCTTCACTTCATAAATTCTGAAATTTTTGAATTTAATGAATTGTGCTTTATATGGAGTTGTTTCAAAAACATGTTTTACAGTTTCCTTTGTATCAGCCTTTACCTGAAGTCAGTGTAACATGTTATTAAGTAAAATTGCAATAAAAAGGGGACAAAACTGTACACAGATAAGTTTAAGTTTTCCTTCAGTGTTACAATGGTCCATGTATGTTTGATTGTAATTTTAAGTTTGGTATTATTGAAAACAATGTTCATATTTGATTAAACAGAGACATAAAGTAAGTAATTTTAGTATTAATCACCTGTGAGTTACCCTCTAACTGTTATGACCAATAATGAGCATTTTAACTATAATTAAAATATTGAAAAATTATCATATTCATTGTGTTTGTATAATACTAAGTTTTATTTGATAATTAGTAAAGATGCTATGCACAAACATCCATAATTTAGACAGACAAAAATGGTGGATTTATAATCAACAGGTCATTTTTAACGTTCTTTTTAATTTTATTTCAGATTACCAATTAAGTATGCACTTAAATGTTCTATTCTTTATTCAAAATTAATAACAATTATTTAACTTTTTACAAAAATATAGTCATAAAATTAAAATGTCTTATATGGAAAAATGTTCCATCTTAATGATTCACCTCAATCCCTTGGTTGACTGGTATATATCTTTCCCTTTAAACCTTGGATTGTAGACTATCCGTCAATACACTCAACATTGAATTAACGACTATCTGTTTGTTCTCCTTAAACTCATATTTTTAATAATTCATATATCCACCTTCAACCTTGGATTATATATCTTACCCCTTTAAACCTTTGGATTGTAAACTATTTGTCAATACACTTCAAATCCAGGATAAATGACTAACTGTTTATCAACCTATAACCATGAATTCACGGTTGTCCATTTGTCAACCATAAACTTTGGATTGTAGGCTGTTCATCGAACCCCCTTAAATTGATAGTCGAATAATGACAATCCATCTGTCCTTAATCTGAAAATTATAATTATCTGTCTGATCTGTCCATCCTAAATCTTGGATTAATAACTATATCCTATTCTAAAATGAAATTTTTGGGATTATTAATTATACCCCCGCAAACAAAGTTTGGGGTATATAGTAGGGATGGCAATTTCACAGATATACTGTAACCGGTTATTCGGAAAAGCTTTCGAACGATTAATCGGTTAACCGATGTTTGATGAAATATTGAATGTTTTTCATATAATATGAATAAATAATTAAATTGTTTCTCCGTTTCGTGATGTTCATCTGGATAGGGATACAAAGAAAAAAATGTATAAGCTAGCCATTAGATACTTTCCAATCGTCATCTCAGGAAAATGCTCCTGTGATATTCCTAGGGGTAATATAAATGTAGTGGAATTACAAATTCTCTTGAGGTAACTTACGGTTTACTTTATTTCTTGTAGATGCATGCCCAGTTCCCTCCTAAAGTGCTCAACCCCGGTGCTCAACCCACAGAACATTATTATTGTTTGTATTATTATACGCAATAAATGTTCATAAATATAACAATTCTAGCATATACATTCTGTTATGACAGTACATTATAATTAAACATTTTGTTAATGTAAACTCTATAATTTCTATAGATAGATAATTAGCAAATTAAGTTAGCTTATTAGATTTCACTATCAAGACACTGTGATAGGACTACTAAATTAATCGTTATATAAACAACTTGTTAATTAATTGGTCTCTGATGTGTACATGTATCCAATCAATTAAATAAATACTGATGAAATACCGATGTCTGATTGTACACATAACAGTATACAACTGAAATAAATTTTGACGCAGAGTACTGGAATAGCGATTTGGCTAACCAGTTACAACATATTCGACCGATTAACCGAGTAACCGGTTACTCGTTGCCATCCCTAGTATATAGGAATCACCCTGTCTCCTTCCATCTGTCTGTACGTCCATGTACCTTGTCAGTGCATGTTCTACTAAATGGCTGCTTGGATTTTGATGAAATGTTACACTGTTGTAGCAATCCACCTGAAGATGTGCATGAAGTAATATGGTTGCTGCCTGAAATTTTAAAGGGGAGATAATTCATCTTTGAACATTATCTGGCAAATAGGAAGGAACGAACCATGTCAGTGCCTGTTCTCCTAAACGGCTGCTTGGATTTTGATGAAATGTTGCACACTTGTAGTAATCCACCTGAAGATGTGCATTAAGTTTTATGGTTGCTGTCCGAAATTTTGAAGGGGAGATAATTTTCTGGAAAAAGGGGGAACAAACTTTGTCAGCACATGATGTCCTAAACGGCTGCTTGGAATTTGATGAAATGTTACACAGTTGTAGTACACCACCTGAAGATGGGCATGAAGTTATATGGTTGCTGCACAAAATTTTGAAGGGGAAATATTTCATCTTTGAATATTTTCTGAAAAAAAGGTCGAGATATATCATTGTGTCCATACTTGTATTGTGTCCACACACTTAAATTTACACTTGCTATATTGATTCAGGGTTCAGTTAGCAGGGGGTATAACTGGCTGCCATTCGGTGACAGCTCTAGTTATCTTAAACTTAGATATTCATGGATAAATAACTATCCTAAACTGAGATTTTTTATTGTCTCTTGTTCGTTTTAAACCTTAATTGTACACTTTATATCTATGTACCTTAGATTGGTAACTCTCCATCTATTCACCTTTAACTGCAGATCAGTGACTCTCTATTAATCTAATAGTCATGCTAATGAGAGACATTGGTAGGTTATATCTCCCTGAACCAAGTGGTCAAAGTGGAGATAATTTTAATTAGCATATCAATCAATTTTAATTAGCATATCAATAACTTCCTTTGATATTGAAATTAAAAATGATCTCCACTATGACCATATATTAACTTACTTGGTACAGGGTGATAACCGACCCATGTTTCTAATTGTTGACAAGCAATCCATTTAACTCCACCTACTTGTGAACTTATAGAAGTCAAACTATCCAAATACCATAACTAATAGCCAATTTGAAAATCATCACATTTTATTTCCAACTTGTATGTATGTGTTATTAGATTAATTTGTTATTAATTCTTTCATAAATCTATTTATTTACATGGTCCAGTGCTATAGTTTACAGTATGTAAAATATATATGTCAAGTTTAAACCTTTTTTGACCCATTAGATAAATTTTCTTTATTCAACGTACGTTGAATAAAGCCCCGTGCTTTTTTGTGCCAAATCTCTTCGGAATACAATTCTCTGTGTTAATCATTGATCATTAGAGAAAAAGATTACACCACTTTATCTCGATTATTACCATATTTTATCCACTCTTGATAGTTAAATTTAAAAATTTTTAAATGCTCTGCAAGCCTGGCAATTAAAATTTTTAAATTTAACTATCTCTAGTGGATAAAATATGGTAATGAACGGGATCTTGTGATGTAATCTATATATATCATAACATTGATAAAGATTTGATCTTGCTTCTTAAATGTATTATATGATGTTTCTATAAGTATGACCATTTGTTAATTGGGCTGATAAGAAGCTTTTCTAGTGACTTTGTTAGTTCATTTTTAATCTTAATCTTAAAGGGAAATTTTTGTCCAAAGTCTTTTGTTGGTCTGCTAGCAAAGTTATGATTGACAAGTACAAGCCATATCAAATATGGAGATGATTTGAACAGAGGTCTATGGGCATGGTAAAAAGGGACTGACAATCAAACTAGGCTTTGATGAAACTCTTGGTGCACATGTATTATGATAACCTGTTAATTTTCTATGATATTTTCAACAAATCTTCCGTTTCAGAAAATTTGTGTTAGAAAGCTCACCTCCAGCAACTTCTAGGTAGGGTCATATAGTGATGTGGTCAGACATTTTTTTCTTATTTTCCCTTGTCAGGTTTTTTCCCAAGTCATTTGTTGCACAGTGCTATGGAAGTTTGATGCACACATAATAAGCACTTATCACTTTCCGATTATCTTTTGTATTATTAAAGCACATTTTAATGTTATTAGTTTTTTCTTTAATGTTGGAAATGGATTTAAATATTATATTCTCAGAATTAATATAAATAAAATTTAATTCTGACAGAATGCATGTAATTATATCAACAATAAATTAAGGCAACACAGATTTTTAACTTCCCTGAAACTGATTGAGCCATTGAAATCACTGGATGTCCATTGTTGTCCATTAGTTCTTTTGATCATCCTCTCAGAAACTAGTGGACCATATACAGTGGAACTTGAATAGCAGACAAAATCAGTTCAATAGGATGTTCAAGCTATGGAGCTATCGAGGTCTAACAATATTGTATCTTGAACAATAAGACAACGAATAGGGTTCCAGACATTCATGGTGTTCAAGTCATTGCAATTCAAGCAATGAAAGCTCAAATTAACAATGAAAAGATATGGAGTAAATGCACATGAGACAAAGTCTCTTCAAATACACGAATCAACCATGCAATGAAACAACACTTTGATTGTTGTTCTTCATCTTGAAGTCATCATGATGCCCTCAACAATGATCTATGCTCACACCTCATAGAAAGTTCAAGCAACCCCTAGCACAAGATTGAGCAGAATTCATTGCTAAATGTCGAGCGATTCCACAATTTCATGTATCTTCCCTTTTGTTTATGAATGCATATTTGTGAACAAACATAATATTAACTGGCAAAGTGTTCTTACAATTGCTGTCATCCGTTGCACGACAAAAAGACTCATAGAAGACAATAACAATGTATAAACAACCACAGGGCACTCGTCGAGTCAATGACAAGAAAACTTGTCATATTGAACAATGTGATGTGGGCATTATAAACTATAAACAAGTGTATAACCAAACTTAACAGAAATGATATTTGGAAGGTTTTTACAATAATTTCTTGTTTCATTCTGAACTGGCAACAAACATGGTATTAGTGTAGAACATAGTATAACGGGCCATGTTAATTTACTGATGCAAATTGGACCAAATCTAAAAGAACAATGCATGGAAGGTCCTTAAGATTGCACATTTTATTAACATCACACAACAAACATGGCCTGGGAAAACGTCTCTTTTGCAATTAAACAAGCCCATACAGAAATGTTTTATGGACATTACTGAACAAAGATTGTTCATTTCATTACAATCATGCTATAAACATGGGCACCATCATTTGGAAAAGTGACATAGTTTATTAGTATGGATCCTATGGTTAATAAACAACTGATTGTCACTTAGACTCTAAAATAAAAGTGTAAAAGTCATTAATGCATGATTTTTCTTCATCTGATGGAATGATTAAATACAAATATGGGTTGATATCTTTGCTTTGCTTAGAAGCATTTTGTCAGATAAGTGATGCAGGCTCAGCTTCTGAGGTTTAAGTTAGTTTACCCTTAAGTTTTAAAACAAATCAATTTTTTCACTGTTAAAACTTTTATGTTATACTGCTCAAAATAATGAATGCCATATCATTTTTTATCCTTTATTTAAATGAATTTAGAAACATTATACATGTAGTCAAAAAGTAATGAAAAATTTTGATAGCTTAGTTTTAGCACCTGAAGATTTGCCTTTCAATAAAAAGGTTGAAAAGACAAAAAGCGACATAAATTAAAGATGAATTTTGTCAAAGTTTTTTTTTTTCAGAAACTAAAAATAAAAGTAAGGGTAAATTTCTTTCCAACACTTGTTATTCGATGAGCTTAATTTACATTGATTCTTTTTAAATCTTCAATATTGAAATAATCAACATTATTTCAGTAAACTACAAATGAACTTTTTACTGAATCTCTAAAGACAAGCAGCATTTTCTTACTTACCTCAAGGATGTATTATAAGTTTAGTACATGATTTGTCCAGCTTTTGCATGAGAGTTGATACAGAAAAAATTTTTTGCTTTATTTTATGAATGTATATAGATTAACCATGATGCACTGCCAAAATTTGACTTTAAGTTCAGTCTCTTATAAACAAAATCACACAAATTTTCAATTACATTTACATACATGAAATATATTTTGAAATTTTTTGGCCTTTCTTTCTTTGAATTATTGAACATTTATTTTTAGGGTATCCAGTACTACAGTAGCCTCTGTACAGGGACCCAGTATACAGGACCAGTTGGACAAGTTAGCTGTTTATGTCCATAACGAAATATCTGAAATGAACTCATCGTGTAACAGAATGGAAAAAATACTACTGGAGTTGAAGAAAAATCAGCAACATACTCCTACGTTAGATATTACAAATTTACCCAGTTCTTCATCAACTTAAATTCATCATCAACTTTCTTTGAAGATATTACAAATATACCTGCAGCTCTCGTTTAACATAAATGTGTGTTATAATTTATCAAAAACTTACTCTAAAGATCTTTGTCAACATTAATGTTTGTGGTCACTTATCAACGACATGTTTTTACCAATGATATTACAGATTTTCTAAATTCTAAGTAAACATACATTATATTATATTGGGCATTTTGGTGTTATACTGTCCATGTGTGTTATTTATTCAATGTTGTCATATTTGTCACATCAGCTATCTACTGACTATGTTCGGTTCAGTTTTGAAAGTGATTACCCTATTTTTTTAGCTCACCTGGCCTAAAAGGCCATGTGAGCTTTTGCCATCACTTTGCGTCCGTCGTCTGTCGTCCGTCCGTCTGTCAACTTCTCCTCTGAACCTACCAAGCCAATGTGAACCAAACTTGGCCTGAATCATCACCAGGGTATGTAGTTTAAAAGTTATGTTCGATTAGTCCGAGGACCAAACAACATGGCTGCTGTTACTAAAAATAGAACATAGGGGTAAATTGCAGTATTTTGCAAATAACTCAAAAACCGTTACAGATATCAAAAATCTGACTCGAGTAAAAATGATCAACATGGCAAGATCTACCCACCCTGCAATTTTGAAGAAAATCTGAAAACCTGTCTTGGAGTTATTGCCCTTTTTCCGTAAAATTTTCAAAATTTTTATTTATTTTATTTTTTATTTCAAAAACTATAACAGATAGAGGTCAACTGTAAATTGCAAAAATGTTCAGCATATCAAGATCTACCCACCCTGAAATTTTGAAGAAAATCTGAAACCCCTTGTAGGAGTTATTGCCCTTTTTTCACCGAATTTTTTTAAATTTTTGTATTTTTTTCTTTTATTTCCAAAACTATAGAAGATGAAGGTTAAGTGTACAGTTATTAAATGTTTGCCATGCTGTGGCCAATTCAAAACTGGTGTTGAAAATAGTTTTGTTGACCTCCATTTTCAAAATGGCTGCCAAAAAAGGTTGGGAAAATTTAACATTGTCTGATTTCAATGAAATTTGGTTTCCAAATAGATATTGATGTTGCGACTTCAAAACCGGTGTTGAAAATTGTTCGTTGACCGCCATTTTCAAAATGGTCGCCCAAAAAAGGTGGGAAAATTCAACATTGTCCAATTTCAGTGAAATTTGGTTTCCAAATAGGTATTGATGTTGCAACTTCAAAACTGATGTTAAAAATTGTTCGTTGACTGCCATTTTCAAAATGGCTACCAAAAAAGGCGGGAAAATTCAACATTGTCTGATTTCAATGAAATTTGGTTTCCAAATAGATGTTGATATTGTGACTTCAAAACCAGTGTTGAAAATTGTTCGTTGACCGCCATTTTCAAAATGGCCGCCAAAAAAGGCAGGAAAATTCAACATTGTCCAATTTCAATGAATTTTGGTTTCCAAATAGATGTTGATATTGTGACTTCAAAACCAGTGTTGAAAATTGTTCGTTGACCGCCATTTTCAAAATTCTGCCAAAAAAGGCGGGAAAATTCAACATTGTGTGATTTCAATGAATAGGTATTGATGTGGCAACGTCAAAACTGATGTTAAAAATTGTGCGTTGCCTGCCATTTTCAAAATGGCCATCAAATAAGGCGGGAAAATTCAACGTTGTCTGACTTCAATAAAATTTGGTTTCCAAATGTTGCGACTTTATGGTGTTAAAAATTGTCGTTGACGGCAATTAAAGAAAACGATGTCTCGACTTCAAAACTGGTGTCAAAAGTGGTCGTTAGCAAGAATGTTTTTTGTCAAAAAAACCCAACAAAGACATATAGTAAAACATGATCAGACTTTAAATACAGTTCAAACCAAAGTTGGAGAGACTGAAGTTCAAACTGTATAACTTACAATGTTAGCTTGATTGTGGCAAATGAAAACCAGGTGAGCGATACAGGCTCCTGGGAGCCTCTGGTAAATGCTAAAAAATCAGTGCTATAGTTAATGTTAACAGTGTACTCTACATTTGCTGAAAAAAATATTTGTAGACCAAGTTATTTGTTTCCTTGGCCTCAACAGAAATGAAATTCAACCATAAACACAATTTTTTTACTCATTATTTCTAGATAAAATTTAGTCCTCGATATTTTTTTTGTGAAGCAACCATTAACTAATCATATGTTAAAGTCAAATGTAGAACTAAATTGATTTTACCCTGGATTTTGGGTCTCAATAATGTCTTTAAAATTTTACATGGCTGCAATTGTTATAAGGTTAAGAGAAAAAGGACTGTCTTTTATACCAAAGTTAAAAAAGTTTTCATTGTAATTTTTATACTGCATAATCTTGTATTTATTATTGTAAATTTTGTAATATTTTAGAAATAATTTATTCTTTTAGTTTTGTAGTTATAATTTTATACTTTATAAAAAAAACAATTAATGATAATTTAGTTGTAATTATGATTTCAGCTTTTGTTTACAAAGTGTCAAATTTTTTTAGTATTTTACATATCAGCATCATTTGGAAATATGGTCAAATTCAATTATGTCAAGAAATTTTAGAATTGAAAGTTTATGAATTTATTTTGACCTTACCATGTTTAAAAATTGATTTATAATTGTAAAAATTATGTTGAAGATGAATATTATTTAATCATATCATGCTAAACATGTTTTTAGTATAAAGCAAATCTGTGATATATAACATTTATTTGCTGAAATAACAAAATCAAAAGGTCACATTTTCAATAAATAATAATGCTACAATTGCACATGAAGAATAGTTCTGTAGTTACACATTAATAATTTTACTTCTCAAAAGTACACATCTGATGTCATGCAGTTAACAAATGTTATGGAAATCAAATACACAAAAATAATATACAAAGTATTCATTATTCATCATTTAAACAGAAATAGCAGAAATACACTGTAAGGCCTGGGCTCAGGCTGTAAAAACTTAATATGTACTAGCAGTTTTTCAGCAAATATGACCAAATGTCTGGTAAAACTTGAACTTAAATAGGTATTAAACAATTTTGGTATTTAGAATATTAAAAATATTTGCTAGTCAGTTAAGATTTTTAGCTCACCTCAACAAGTTAGGGGGCTTATGTGATACCCCTATCATCAGCGTCCGCTTCGGTGTCTGCGTATGCGTCCGGTTAGGAAGAATGTTTAAAGTCCATTCCTGCTTACTGACAAGTCCCACATCAACAATATTGGTATGTATGATGCATTTTAGGATGACAACAACAATGCATGCTGCAGATGCTGTCTGTGACCTACATTTCACACAGGATCGACTTTGTTAAAGTCCATTCCTGCTTACTGACAACTCCCACATCAACCATATTGGTATGTATGATGCATTTTGGGATTACAACAACAATGTATGCCTTGGATGCTATCCGTGACCTACATTTCATACATGAGCGACTTGGTTAGGTAGAATGGTTAAAGTCCATTCACGCTTACTGACATGTCCCACATCAACCATATTGGTATGTATGATACACTTTGGGATGACAACAACAATGCATGCTTCGGATGCTGACTGTGACCTATAATTTACACATGAGCGACTTGGTTAGGTAGAATGGTTAAAGTCTATTCCTGCTTACTGACATGTCCCACATCAACCATATTGGTATGTGTGATACATTTTGGGATGACAATGCATGCTTCAGATGCTGACTGACCTACATTTTATGCATGAATGAATCCGTTAAAGAGAATGAATTTAGTCCATTTCTGTTTACTGACATGTTTAAATGTGACAATGCTGCGCAACAAGGTGAGCTTAGCAGGCTGTGGCTGTTTTCTATGTTATATTGCTTTACCATGTGCCAGACAATTATTAGGACTTGACATCTACTGAGCAACACAAGAAACGCACCACCTTTTTAAAATTATCTATCTCCCTAGATATTTTAGCCATATCAGCCTTTTTTATGTATTATTTAATTTTCAATGTCCAGAACAAGGAATTCCATTTTTGTCAAAAAATATGTCATTTTCGAGTCACAGCAATGGTTTCCAGTGAATGTGTAAGAAAACACAAGTCAAAGAATTGCTTTCCCCAGAATGAGCTTGTTTGGAAGTTGTATTGTTAAAATTTACAAAAACAGTAATTTTTTACCAAATCTTACAGGTAGAAGCACAAAAGGTTCTAAATTCATCCTTTTTAACAATTTTTGCATTTTTGGGTGAAAAAAAGTGTTTTTTTTTTGAGAAAATGAAATTCAGAATTCCAAAAAGTTTCATTTTTTTCCGAATTTTGACTTTGTGATAAGAGAAACATTGTGTAAAAATTTCAAGTTATTACAGCAAGCATATGAAGAGATATTTGCTGTTTAATTTTAAGGAACATAGAAATACGTGTCGGTGGTGTGTTTCTATTGTTGTTGAGTATAGTTGTTTTTGAATTCAGTAATGCATTTTGGTGTATATTTTGGCAAAGTAATGTGATTTGTGAAAATGAATGAAATATAAGAAAAGCATTTCACAAATATGTGGGTTATTTCAATTTTGGCCAAATTAACTATTGTATTATATACATGTTGTTTAATGAAGGCCATTCCATTTACAACCTTTTACATACCTAAACATTGAGAAAGATTAATAGCGTTTTATGTTGACAATTCAAATTTCCCATATAGCATCTTCCATTTTAATGGAATAACCCCTTATTTATGCCAGAAAAAAGTACTTACATTGATATATTTAGTACTTGATTATTTTTGCTCTGTGTGAAATGTATCTTCTGCCTTACATGTTTTATACCGCCTTCATTTTTTATGGAATATGTAATTTTGAAATGTTTGATAACTTTTAATAGGTTTAAAAAGAAGTAATATCAAGACTTTAATTTTGTGATAAAGTAGTTTTATAGGTTATTGTTAAAACTCTCAGGGTTATATTTAATGTATTTGCATATTTCCATTTTATGGAAGTGGTTTTTATATCAACATGACAACAATGTTAGTTTTAGACTGTTTTATATAATATATGCACATCACATTGACAAAATATTTATATTACATTGGCATTTTTACAGCTTAAGTTGACGTCACTATGTATATAAATATTCATGTTAGTGTATCTCGCTAGATTTATATCGTATTTAGTCGTCTATTAATGGTATCAGAAGGGTTCCAGGAAATGCTTAGAAATCCACAGGTCATTTAGTGTTTTCAACACCTGGAGCTGAAATTTACAGTTGGATTTGTAGTGTAGGTTTTACTTATTTAAAGACTGTTAAGTAACATATTGTTTTTTAACATAAATACAGTTTAATTCAAGTTGTTATGGGTCTCATCGATATTAACCTCCCTCATTGTGTATTAATTGCAAAATCCGTAATTGAAACAGTACTTCAGTACTTTGATTTCTGATGAAATGTGTAAAAATAACTCCTTCATTCATACTGATATGAAAGATATCAATCTTTTTAAAAATAAACAATCACATGTTAATTTGTTAATGTAGAAAATATGTCCTGTTGTCATTTGTCAAATTATAATTAACTGTAACATTTGAAATAATTCTGATGGACTTAATATTTGTTAATTCAAATTCTCAGAAACATACTCTGACATCAACTGTGTTATTTAGATTAATACATACATTATATGAACTGTAGCCTGAACTACAGAATCTCAATCTTATGATTTTTTTTTTAATCAAATTTAATCTTCATTTAAATATAGTATATCATAAAAGGTAGAAGAAAAAAGTGTTGAAATCATACTGCACACAAAGTAAATCTCTCGTACATTTTGTGACATGTGGTATATGGAATATGGATGAACCTACAAATTTTGCTCTTTTTTTATGTACTAGATGAAAAAGGCTATACTTGTTCTTAAGGATGGATTCTCCTGAGGTTTCAGTCTCGTTCAAATCTCCTTTATGAATAAATCTTAAAACTTGCCTTATGAGTGACATTTTTTATACCCCGTCTAATGACGGACGTATTATGGTATACCGATTGTCCGTCCGTCCGTCTGTCTGTCTGTCCGTCTGTCTGTCTGTCCGTCCGTCCGTTTCATATGTCATGCTCTAACTTGACAACTGTTTGGCCGATTCACTTCTAACTTTGTAAAGGTATTTGGTATGATGTCCTCAGGATCTGTATACTTTTTTTGTGAAATTTCGATTTTTCTTGCAAGAGTTATGGGACTTTATTCGTCAATTTTAAGGCAATTTTTTACATGTCGCACTCTAACTTTACAACCCTAAGGCCAATTCACTTCAAACTTTGTAGATGTATTTGGTATGATGGCCTCAGGATCTGTATACTTTTTCGTGAAATTTCAATTTTCTTGCAAGAGTAATGGGACTTTATTCGTCAATATTAAGGCAATTTTTTACAAGTCACGCGCTAACTTAACAACCCTGAGGCCAATTCACTTCAAACTTTGTAGATGTATTTGGTATGATGGCCTCAGGATCTGTATACTTTTTCGTGAAATTTCGAGTTTTCTTACAAGTGTTATGGGACTTTTTTCGTCAATTTTTAGGCAATTTTTTGCATGTCGCGCTCTAACTCGACAATCCTTTTGCCAATTCACTTCAAACTTTGTAGAGGTATTGGATATGATGGCCTCACAAGCTGTATACTTTTCGTGAAATTTGGATTTTTCTTGCTAGAGTTATGGGACTTAATTCGTCAATTTTAAGGCAATTTTTTACATGTCGCCCTCTAACTTGACAAACCTTTGGCCAATTCACTTCAAACTTTGTAGATGTATTGGGTATTATGGCCTCACAGTCTGTGTACTTTTTTGCGAAATTTTGATTTTTCTTGAAAGAGTTATAAGACTTTATTTGTCAAATTTAAGGCAATTTTTTACATGTCGCACTCTTACATGTAAGTACTTTGATCAGCTCACTTTAAACTTTGCAGATTGATTTGTTAAAGAGATATCAAGCTCAATTAGGCAGTTTTAGGTGCTTCTTAATTGAGAATCCTTTACCTAAATCACTTAAAGTTTTGAAGGGGTGACGAGGGGCGTATCATGCGACTTGGTGCAGCTGTTTATTATTGATATATATTATATAATGACCTTCCCAAATTGTCTCAAAATATTATGTACCTACGATGAGTAGTTTTTGAGAAATGGAAAATTTTACTTTTTGACCAAATTTGATTATTGATCTCCGTTAGAATTTAGCTGATTTTTGGGTAGGGGTAATAAAAATATATTTTCAAGAAACGTATCCATCTTATTCATATGATTTCTTTTCTAAGTTTTTTAAGATATAATTGTCCAATTATTTAAACAAAAAAATGGGGAGTTTTGACAGTGTAGGTGATGGGAATTTTGAAAAATCTAGATTTTTACAGATTTTATGAAGTCTTAAATTTGACCAAAAAAAGCAACATTTTCTTACAAAACTTTCTTATATCATCACGGACCTATGCTTTTTATTAGTGATTTTTCTTCAGACTCATGAGATCTAATTATCTGGAAAATTTGGGAGAAAACTTGATGCTAGAAATCAATATTTTGGCCAAAATTGACCCAAAATAGGCCAAATTTGATGAAATTTGCACCAAATCGTCAAAAATAGGGGTTTTCAAATGAATATAGCACAAAAAAATGCACACGGACATATGGTTTTCTCTTCAAAAAATGATATTTTCATGGTCCTAGCATTAGGTTTCAGGGAAAACTTGATGCAGGGAAATTTTGACCCCTCAGGAAGATAAATCATACCTGTTAACCCTCCCAAATTGTGAGGGAGATTCTCACTAACTCATCAAATCTCCCCCCTTGGGAAGGTTCTCCCTCGTGGGAGACCAAAATCTCCCACAAAGACAAAAAGTCTCTCACAATCTCCCACATTTGCAAAATAATATAATATTTTAATAAAAAAAATTATTTTCATAAAAAAATGTTTATTTTACTGCTTTATATATACTGAAAACAATTATTATTAACATGATATGACAATAGAAGCCACCCAAAGCTGTTAATTATGTTGTTTTAGTTAATTAGTCTTATGATGGAATTAGCTAATTACTAATTTTACATTAAATTTATCCTTTTATCACATTGAAAATTACAATAAATGCCTGTGAAAGGTCGTCACGCAAAATCTCCCACAATCAATGAGGTCAAATGAATATTAACATAGAAAATGAAAGTCTTTGGCAATTAAGTTGCAATTTTCCGAATTTTTAGGACAAAATTCCTAGCCTCATATGAATTTGAAATGAATTGCCTGTAACTCTGAAGACCTTTTTACTTTGCGTTGAAACCAAGCTTTCACATCAGCTTGAAAATAAATTTGTGGTTTTCTTACACATTTTATTGCTTCCTCTTAAACAAGTACAGTACAAACAGAGGCATTCAGTTAAAAATCACTCTGGTCCGACAATTTTCACCCTTGTCACCTCGGAATTCACAGGTTTTGTCGGTGTTTGTCCGGCAAAATTGTCGGAAAAATTTCACCCAAAAAATAGTCAGTAATTTTCTTTGATGTTGGGTCAACTGATAAATGCCGGTGAAAGTCGGACTTCCACCAGAATTGTCGGAGTTTTAGTGTCCTAATTATCTCTTCAAAAGTTTAAGGCTAATATCAAGAGGAAAAAATACACTCAATGACAACCGGGTTTCATGTGACTTCCCTATCAAAATCGTATTCCCGAACGTATTAATAAATGCCACAAATAAAAAAAAGACAATTGGATGGCTTCGACGAAACATATACCTATGTAAAAATATCTCCTCAATTTCCATTTGATCAAGAAAAGTGGGTTAAAACACGTCTAATTTCAAAACGTAAGCCTCCGTAGATTTTCATACTGACATGCTAGAATGTTCAGGTTGCACGAAATTGAAGCATGGAATTTCTATTTTTATGACCAATCAAAATACAGTTTAGCGGATTCCCCTTAAAAATAGATCGCACGTATTGTTTGTCCAAAAATAGGAGCCAAAGACTTGGTCTCTTCCAAAATTCGCCGAGGCATTTCAGAATTAAATTATTATCTCAGCAAAAGGGAACTTTTATACTATTGGAAACTTCTTTCTGATAAAACACTTTTATGAAGATGTTAGCATAAAAAAAAATGAGAAAAGTTCACCGTCTGATTGATCGTGACATCGTGTAAAAACTAATAAAAAATAACAAATGCTTTTATGGAATGTTAAGTAATTCTTGGAACTGAATATACACTGAAATATTCCCTGCAAGGATATGTGAATATTGATTTTCTCTGAAGCTATTTTTCGTGTGATTTTTTTTTTAAATTCAAAGTTATTAATAGCGTGCTATTTATAGGTCGTCACTCACTAAGATTAACCTTGACCTAACAAAACCAAATTACGCAATTTTAAGGCTGATATTCGTGCAAATTATTTAATAAGTAACAAATTATTTTATATAATATGATCTTTTAACAACTTTGAGTTCTGAGAGTCACATATAATTCACGATGTTCATACCAATTATAAGTTATTTTCTGCCATACGCATAATATTTTTTAAAAATATCATCTCGATATTCCGACTATTTGAAATATGAAAAGCAAGCTTTTCCAAAATAATTAACTGCACTTAAAGATAATTACTTCGTATACACAAGTAGATAAATGTTGACAAGTACAATTAACAACAGCAGGTGAGTTAATCCTCTGTTTATCAGTTTCTCGGACATCCGTGAATGTCGGTGAATGTCGGGTTTGTTGTCGGACATTCACCCCGTTTCACAAACAATTCACCGACGTCGGATTTGAGTGATTTTCAACTGAATGCCTCTGTTTGTACTGTACATGTATTGTGGTTTATTACATGTATACTTGTATGAATTCATAAGAGGAATTTCAAATTTAGTAGTTTCCTTTGAAGGTCATACCATATATATAGTTATTTTTTGTTTTATTCAAGGTTATTCTTTTGTCACAAATATTGCATACTCTGTATAAATTTATACAGAAAATGATCAAAAGTAGCAAATGTTTAAGT
>MJUU01001465.1:11483-43470 GCA_002080025.1 Modiolus philippinarum
CTTGATATGCTGAACATTTTTGCAATTTACACTTGACCTCTATCTGTTACACTTTTTGAAGATCTTGCCATGCTGATCATATTTACCCCATGTCAGATTTTTGATATCTGTAACGGTTTTCGAGTTATTAGCCAAAAACTGCATTTTACCCCTATGTTCTATTTTTAGCAATGGCGGCCATGTTGTTTGACCAGCCGACTAATCGAACACAATTTTGAGAAGCCATACCCTGGTGATGATTCAAGTCAAGTTTGGTTACATTTGGCCCAGCGGTTTCAGAGGAGAAGATTTTTGAAATTGTTGACGGACAGACGGACGACAGACGGACGACGGACGCATAGTGATGGCAAAAGCTCACCCTGGCATAGCCAGGTGAGCTAACAAAAGTCAGGGTCAATTTCAAAAACCTGAGGAGTGACCATCCTTAAGTGATATACATATCCGCCAGATTTTTTTACATTCATTCAAAGTAATATTTAGATATTCAATTAATTTTTTATTGTTTATTCCAGATTTCCCCCTTGACCCTCGGTATTCGCATGCCGATGTATTAAGCCTTCTTTACAGAATATTCTGATATTTTCATAAACATGAAATAAAATAAAAAATGACGTGTGTCAGATGATTGAGGTAATCTGACTTGCAGAAACATGATTTGGCCTCCTATTTCGATATTTTTGGTAATGAGTACTTTTTTTTAGATTGTGGCTTTCCATTTTATTCAATTCTAATGCTGCTGATTAGAGGTTACACAATGAAACACGTGTCCAACATAACGAAATTTACTATTTATTGTGCAACTTCTGTATTTTTATATTTGTTACCAAGATGAAAAGTCCATTTAAGTGCACAGAATCCATGTTAATAAAGTAATTGAGAGCCGAACTGTCAGTCAAAAGAACGATCATTCCATGGACAGTGGCAACATCGCTAACAACACGGACCCAATAAAAACCATGGGTGAGATCAGGTGTACCGGTTAAGTAAGCATCTCCTGCTTCTTATAAGTCTCCTGCTTCTTATAAGTCTCCTGCTTCTTATAAGACACCCGCCGTGTTGAACATTTCAACCCCGGTAGTAAAGTCAAATTCGGTAGAGGAAAAACAAACTTAAGTTGTAAAGGGAAAAATGTATAATTACTCATATGAACAAATATCACCGGAGACGCTTGATATTGAATTTAGATAAATTGAGATATTAAATTTAAAAGCAATAGGCAAAAATCACCTTTCAATTGTTTGCTATTTTCTTTATCATTAATTTTCAACTCCGCGTTATTTCCAATGAAATATTTACTTTACACTTGAACTAATGGATAAAATGATTATTTCATTAGCTGTTTCAAAGGGATAAAAATTAAACATTTTCGCATTTCCTTTTGTCGGTTTAGCGTTATCCAGTGCAATAAACAGCAATTTGTTTTATTCAGATCAACATTAAACAGACGGATATACATTAATCCTTGGTGTAGAAAGGTGGCCTGATACTATCCTTATTAAGAAACAAAGAGTTGTAACGGAATAATTATCATAGAAAATTTAAATTCAGCATTTTCTCATTGATAAAGTGACCATCTCTTGACGAAAAAATACTTTTATGTATCCATACTTAAGAACAACCATAAAAATTGACTATTCTTACCATGTATTTGTAAAGACTCTGTCTGATATAGGCGCTGTGCCTAAGATAATGATATAGACAACAATTAATATCATATAATAATAATATGATATATACAACAAAATTTAGTTGTGATAATTCCCTACTTTTTCAATGGTTAACATATAAGACATTTACTGTTCTGCAAGTATCTCCTTGTCAAGGCAATCGATATGCAAACATCATTATGAAATATTATTGTGAAAAAAATTTAAAAAGGATAAAAGAGAGTAGCCCATACCCTATCATACGTAGATTAACTGAGTCATTTAAAGAGTCTGCAGATAGTTGATGCAGATTTGTCTAATTGACATACCTTTATAAACTTTGTACAAACATATTTTGTTTTAGCAATGAATATGCCAAATTGCTGTTGAAGGAAATGACAAAGAAGAGTTAGGAGCAATGGAAACTACAACAAATCTGGAATTATTAGGAAACCATGTCATAAGTTGATAGATTTTGTAAAGCATTTGTCACTCTCATATAAGTTGACCTAAGTAAATGTATACACAGCAAATATCTCGTATATAATTAAACAACAATCTTTTGAATTTCTTATGTGAGTTATGAATTGAACATTTTTTTGAAATTAATCGATGCTAAATGAGAATCTGATTTTCATTACTCAATATGGATTGATAAAAATATAGTATGTTTCAATGATTATAGACTAGGTCAACTCTGATAAATGTGTACCGCGTAAAACACAAAGAGAAAAGAAAATTGAGAGAAATTGATGTAACTTACCATATACTTAAAATTGAAACTTTTCGTTTAATTATTGTTTCGTTTTTCCATGCCGCCACTCATTTTTTGGAAAATGCTGTTTTAATAGCATCAAATTGCTAGCATTTAAAAGTAAAAGAATACTAAAATCTAAGTGGTAGTAAAGTCGTGTAAATTAAGTTTCATTCACACTTGGCGGGCAATAATAAAGTTAATTAGTAAAAAAGACCTAAAATTTCAATTATGTTATTCATAGATTCGTGAAAGCTGTTAATCAGAATACAATTTTAGAAAAAGAGATGTAATTTCATTGCTCTATAATAATATAGTTTTATGTGGTATTAACTTTTTCTTCAAGTTTTAACGAAGTAGAATGATTTGATAATTGATACTGATATTGAAGTCAAACTAGTTTTGTCAATGTCAGATGAGAGATGTTTTACCAATAAACTAAAAAACTAAAAACTAATTTTTATGGCGAATCATCTTGCTTTCATTTTACTCAAGGCTATATATAAAATATAACAAACTAGAGGATGACATGACCCCGCGCAAGTTTGAATCAAATTGGGATTTTTTAACTAATATTTGTGTTTGTAAGACACATATGATGCCCCCGCTAAACACATGTTATTCTAGATTGCACAGATAAACAATGTACCCTCTATTACTAAATCACCAAAAAACTAAAACTAAAAGTTTAACAATGTATATTTTTTGAAAAAAAAAGAAGAACCGAAATCCAAATACATACCACATGCACATCTTCAATAGAGGCACAAATGAACTGCAAAATATAAGCTTCTTAACATCAAAACTGTAGGAGGAGTTGTGCTGACAATCTGTGTACCCTCTATTAATAATTCACCCAATAAATGACTAAGTTCAACAATGTGTATTTTTTTCCAAAAGTGCATCAAAATCAATATTCTTCCCACATACACATCTTCAATATAAGTACAAATTATCTGCAAAATAAAAAATTCCTAGCATAAAAACTGTAGGAGGGGTTGCGCGGGCAAACTATGTACCCTCTATTACTAAATCACCAAAAAATGACGAAGTTCAACAATGTATAATTTTGACAAAAATTCACCAAAATCAAAATCCTTACCACATGCTGATCTTCAATATAGGTACAAAAGATCTGCAAAATAAAAATTTCCTAGCATCAAAACTGTAGGAGGATTTGCGTGGACAAACTAACTATGTACCCTCTATTACTAAATCACCAAAAAATGACTAAGTTCAACAATGTATATTTTTGACAAAAATTAACTAAAATGAAAATTCTTTACACATGCACATCTTTAATATAGGCACAAATGATCTGCAAAATAAAAACTTCCTAGCATTAAAACTGTAGGAGTTGTTCGGACAAACTATGTACCCTCTATTACTAAATCACCAAAAATGACCAAGTTCAACGATGTAAATTTTTGACAAAAATGCACCAAAATCAAAATCCTTATCACATGCACATCTTTAATATATGTACAAATGATCTGCAAAATAAAAACTTTCTAGCATAAAAACTGAAGGAGGAGTTGCCCGGACAAACTATGTACCCCTCTCGGGCGGACGGACGTAAGGACGGACGGACGGACAGGGGGTAAAACAATATGCCCCCGACTTATCGTCGCGGGGGCATAAAAATCTAGAAAGACATTTGTCACGAGTTTTAATCGGCTTGCCCGTACCCTGAAACAACGACAGTAGAATACCGAAGGAACAAAGGAGTGGTCTTTCCAAAAATCGAAGTCCAAAGAAATTGCCAAATTGAAAACACCCAAAACAATGAAGATAGACAGCTACAAAACACAGAAATAAAAACAAAACATTCAAAACCAAGGCACTAACAGTGTGAACTCCCATGAAACTAAGTGTGTAAACCTGTGGCGGGCGGGGAAACGAACGAACAAACAAACAGACGGACGGACTGATACCATGATCACTATATACCGCCACTCTAGAGAGAGGGGTAATAAGAATATAAAAAATCGATTCGTATACTAGTAACCAAATCGAGAGAAAACGTGAAGATTACATGAGATGAAAAAAATGAACCCCCGAGTAAATATAAAGACAATCGAGAATTTCTCGCAAACAAAAAGAGAAGTCAAACAAAAGAAAACTAATGAAACTATAAATTTACTGTATTGCTTCCGATTTCAAAACTGAGTAGGATATGATTAGTCAGAGATTTGTAGTAATGGTAGTTAAAGGTGCAAACAGATAAAAAAAAATATGCAATTATTATTTAAAATGATATCGTTTCTTCTATTTTCAAAAAGGTTTCCTAGTGCATTTTTTTCATTCAGAAGGAAATAATCATGAGATCTTTTCCTTTGTAACTAAAGACGCCTTGATAAGTTTGGTTATAAAGGATCCGGATGGTATCGTTTAATTGGCATCTCTATGTTTCCAAGTGCAAAGGATTAAAAAATGAAGATCAGTAAAATAAAGAGTGCAATGCTAACGGAAACTGCATTTTATTGAAATATTGATAGATCTTAGAATTGTTAAAAACAGAATGATCAATGCCAAAGATTTACTTTAACTCTCAGAAGTTATTAATTTGTTTTTAAGAACTTGAAAAACTTGGAGCCGTAGTGATGTTAGAATTATACTAATTTTCATCTATTCCACCATTGGTCTGAATCACTTGCTTCATCATCTGTAATATATAAAATCAGTGTAAGTTTTAATAAGAACCAAACAATTAAAATCTAATTGGTATCAAAATGATTGCGTTTGTTATTAATGAATAATAAATGCAACACACAATAAAAGATCTATTTGCAGTATGCTCAGATAAAAGAGCGTAATGCATTGTTTAGGAGAAAAACAATAACTATCATTGCACATCAAAGAACTTCAAGACGCTGTTTTTGGCCAGTTGAAGGCTAAATTTCTCTCCCGTTCATTCCCCCTTCCCCCATTTCCAGTTGCATTCAAAATATTCCCCACCCAATAACCTTTATGCTTTATATACATATGCTTTATCTATTTATTGCTATTAAAGCGTGTTTTAAGCGATACATATAGCTAAATTTGGCAAGTAGACATTCAGTGAAAATTTTGAAAGTAGAATGTTTTGTTTTAACCTATTGTTTTACAATGCGAATAAATCAATTATATATAACCAAATTTAAGACTTGTATGACATGTCTGACATGAAAATAGTACCTTGCGTTTTATAGAAATTTACCGTTATTATCAAAATTCTAACCCTTTAAAAATACTGATGATTCATTCCGTGTATGGCATTCGGTGGGTCTCCTTGGTACTGGATTTGGTCTCGTATTTCGATATTTTTGGTAATGAGTACTTCTTTTTTACTACTTTTGGACAATGACTTTCCATGTAATTTGATCTGAGAGGTTACTCCTTGAAACACATGTACAGCATAACGAAATTTACTGTTAATTATGCAACTTTGTTATTTTTAAGCCATGAAACATCAAATTGTTGGATTTTTTTTCGATGAATATACTGAAATAATGTATTAAACACTAGTTGTTTAGGGAATATGCTACACAGAAATTTGATTAAAATTTATAAGAAATTCATCTTGATTACTTGTAAATTTAACTTTCAATTACAATGCAATCCAGTTAGTTTTGAGTTGATATTTATTCAAAACTCTTACCATTATTTTTAGCAATCATCATTGAACATTTTCCTTGAATGCAGAAAAAACTACCATAACAGGAGCACTCTGAGTCATTATGGCAGGAGCGTGTTTGTATTCCTTCACAACCACTCTGGAATATTAAGGTATCAAAATTAAGATTGACATTTGCAAAATATTCAATGTAAACACCTTGTATTATGCTGCTGGTCTTGGAACAATGTTTTGTTAAGTTACTTTCTAGGACACTCTTGGTTGTTAATATGACATATCTATTTGCTATGTCTTTCGAATGATTTGATTTTATAGATGTCTGAATGTATGATGCAACTGACAAATTGTCAAGTTTGACTAACTAAAGTTAAAAAATGTGATACAACTAAGGAGTATCTATTCTGATTTGTGGTCTTTTAAATGGCTTGACTTTAATGGTTAATTGGTTAATGGACTTCCAATATTTGGTTTTATCTGCACTGATGAGACATAAGTTGTCGAAATGCGCATATGCAGAAAATAAATTGACAGTAACTTCGGTATTTTGCTATTTAACTGCACTGCAGAGTTGTAGAAATGGCCATTTACAGAACTAACATTTACTGCAATCGGGTATTTGAAATGCAGCTAATTTAGTTATACGGACTCTTCACTTTTGCTGCAAAGGCATATTTTTTTAACGTTTAGATAATATGGAGGGAAAATATAGATAAAAAAGAGCCTATTTGTCATCTATGTGGTAGTACTAGGTGAATGTGGATATTTTGTAAAACAAATGTAAGTCAATAACTATCATAACATCCATCTCTACCTTTGATATCACTGAAATGTTTTGATTTAGCGATGACAACAAATCCCCAGTTACTAGATTTAAATAAAATACAATTTTAGAAATACCATTAAGTGAAAATATTACAGATTGCGAGTAAAAGTTCATTTAATTCTAAAACCAATCTCTCTCCCATATATATGTTAAAGATATAATTTTTCTTGTAACACACAACCCCAAGTCCCTTTAGATTAATTGTGCTCTTTATCATCTCATAAGACTTATTCGTCGGCTTCCAAATCTTTGATTTCTATTGCACTGAGAAGACATACATATGTTGGAATGGTTTTCTGTAGGACTCAATTTAATTTTTGCCCCCACTTTGTTTTTGCACATTGCATTTCAACTCCGCACAATTTTCTTTTATCAAAGGCACAATCAATAAAATCGGTTATCTGTTACACTGAAATACAAGTTTAATGTTTAGTGTATATATACCTTGTCATTATTAAACGATCCCTCCTCTGCAATATTAATAAATAATCCACCTCCTCCGTTTTTGAACCCTGTATTTTCATTATTTATATTTCCTCCAAAACCACCACCGTAACTACCCTGCAAGTGTAATGCCCGGGATCCTTGGTTTGGAAATTCTAAAGGTTTGTTATGAAAATGTATATTTTTTGGATTAAATAGCGTTTGGTCTGGTACAACTGCGCTCTGAAAATTGGTCGTCTCTCCACTAGATTTTATGTCTGGTTTCAAATCGCCAAAATCAATATCCTTATTTTGTAAAGATGGCCCAAATAGTAAATTGGTTTGAATATCTTTGGAATTTTCATCTGTGTTTATTGCGTCCAAATTATTGAAGTCAGAGTCCAAGTTAGAGAATTTATTAGTCCTTAACGGATAACTCTCAAGAATTCCACCTTGTTTGCCCATTCCACCGATGAACGGGTTTTCACTCAGAATTTCAGCGTCTTCACTGTCGAGGTTTTGAAATGTGTTCCATTCTGGAAACGATCCATCAGTAATTGATTTATCACCATTGCCCTGGAGAGATTCTTGACCATTATCCTCACCATTTAGACCAAGCTGCTCATCTATAAATTGAGCTTTATCCAAATCGACATGATCAACTCCTAAATTACTAATAATTCCAAAGCTATCCGATGAAAGTGGTTTTCTAGACGATGCTATATCTTTATTTACATAATTATCTTGGTTTTCGGACGTACCTGAATGCATATGACCACCTACTTCATCATTATGTAATAAATACATGGAGGGTGACTTGAAATGAAAGGAATAGTAGGGTGGACGATGAAAATTACGACGAACAAATGCATTTCTGTGATTGTCTTTGCTATAAACATTATAATTAAAATCGCTAGATTTTGTTCGCAATTTTTTGGTTGTTATTTCCTTGTGTTCCGATTTTGTCCTACCAAAAAACTGCGGAAAATACGGAGAGTATTGTAAAAATCTTTTTCTAGTTGGAAATCTGTGTCGCATCAAGATATCTTTGGGTTTTTGAACATTTTCCACACCTATGATACGCCTTTTTCTCCAAAAATGCTGTTTCTTCCATAAGGTAAATCCAGTTGAATAATGATTTCTGGGTCTGTGCTTCTTTAGATGTTTAGAAAAGATATGATATCCATACCCATCATACCAGCCTAATCCAAGACAAAATGGAAAAAGGACGGATATAATGATGGGTGAAAGATTCATTAGTGGGTTTTAAATGTCCTGTCCAAAGGCCTGAAAATACACAAAATTAGATTTAGATCACTCTATACATTAGTTAACTCAGAAATAAGTTCAGAAGTAAACACTAGCCGTCAACTTTTATAATTGATTGACTAATCGAAGTCATAAAGACAGAACTAGAAAGAAACTGGTAATCATATGTGTTAATCTGATCTGACTTACGTTAGTAGTATTTGTCCAAGTTCTTTTTTTAACGTTCAAACAAATAAATATGAAAAAGAAAGGAAATGGGGTAAATGTCAAGGAGACAACATCCCATATCCAGGTTAAAACGACCCCGAACAAAGCATCTAGGGGGTCATCGTACTGTCTTCAACACAGTGAGGAACCTCACACCATATAGCAAGCCCTAAATGGCTCCAAAAAGGTAAAAAAGTGAATAAATCAATGGAAACAAACCACATCCAATAACCAAAATATCAAGAAACTAAAATTTTATAAGAAGACAAGGACAAGCCAATGACCAACATATTCCTGATTTGGGACAGGCGCAAAATTTGCGTTGGGGTTAAACTCGTTTTCTTGGATCCAAACCCTCCCCCTATGTGTGGTGAATGGCTAAAAAATAAATACACAAAAAGACTCACAGTAAAAATCAAACTAGAAAAAAGTCCAACTTATCGCTTTGTAAATGATATTGCCATAGAATATGAAAAAGAAAGGAAATGGGGTAAATGTCAAGGAGACAAGTTTGGATGTGAAATGCCCTGATGTATAAGAGCCCTGTACGTAGAACTAAATTTTTTTAATAAGTCAAATAAATGTGCGTTTTAATAGTTTTAATACTTTTTATAAGCACATCTGACAGAAACGATCGACATTCGTCGTCGTTCGTCTGCCTGTTGCTTCACATTTTCACCTCTCCTTTGGAACCACTGAAGCAAAAGCAACCAAAAATTACAGGAATGATGTATTAACGATTACTCATTTTGTTCCGATCTGACAAAATAACTCTCTATATATAGATTACACCACAAGATCCCGTTCATTACCATATTTTATCCACTAGAGATAGTTAAATTTTAAAATTTTAATTGCGACGCCTGCCGAGCATTTTAAATTTTTTAAATGTAACTATCGAGAGTGGATAAAATATGGTAGTAATCGTGATAAAGTGGTGTAATCTTTTTCTTTTATGATCAATGATAAACACAGAGAATTGTATTCCGAATATATTTGGCGGGAAATAGCACAGAGTATTATTCAACATGCGTTGAATAAAGAAAATTTATCTAACGGGTCAAAACCGGTTTAAACTTGACATATCATTAGAGAAACATCATTCCGGTACAGTTTGGTTCCAGTTGCTTCTGGTCGGTAGTATCATAGAGGAACATCAAAAGTGTTCTCCCACAGTCCCAATATTGAACTATGCTCCACTGGTGGCCACGTTTGTTGTCTTTTTCAAGAACTTATTATACGTCATTTATATTACGTTTGGTTTTTTGTAGTTTCAAAATAGATGAACATTATTTCTCAATAAGATCTAATGTTGATGTTTGGTGCTTGTCCTCATCTTTGGTCAATGATATCCTTCTTTATCCTTACCAATGATTATATCAGATTGCAGATTACTTCCGCAAAACCAGTATCTGTTTGACCCGGCTATATTAGAAGTTGACCTGAATATATCGAGCGATTATCCTAACGTTTCAAAAAGGCAATAACTTTTTTCCCAAGTGATCACACGAAATCAAGCAGATAAAAGTCAATTCTCTTCAAAACATAATTATATTTACACAAATTAATAAACTAGACGACCAGAAAAACTACAGAAACTAGGTCACTGATATATCCTGCAGAGCTTTCACGTTTTCACATTATGACGTCATGAAATTCTAAAGAACGACAGAATAATGTAACCACCAAAGGTTGCTGCAACATTCAAATCGACATTATTTCGAGTACTTCGGTTAAATATTCATCCGGTTACAAAACATTTGTTGATAAAATGATAGAAAAAAACTACAAACATGCTTTATGCAGCTGAAATTTGTTGAAAAGGCGAGTATGGCGTGTATTTCGAACTTCCCGCGTAACTTTGGGAGAATTTAACCCCTCGGCTCAGAAGTTACAAATCTAAAATACAAAATAAAGTATGATAAACAAGTAAACGGGCTTTTGACAACTGAAGTATTGTAAAATATTATCTCTGTGCCTCAGGATTTCTGGCTCATGGGATTAGCTGTCAAAGCCCGATAACACATATGTCTATAGCACCATTCCTGTAAATTATTCAAATTTTGCAATAGCAATTTAAGAGATGATAAAATTTATCCCAAAAGTTCAATGTTTAACAATGTTTCGTTCTAACTTCCATGGTTGTTTAGTTATCCGAATTGGCATCTTTGTTACGGAACTTCTGCTAATCTTTCTGTAAAGTTTTGTTCAATTTTCTTTAAGATTTTAAGAGGAAAAGATCAAAATATGTTTTCCATAGGTTCAAATGTCAAACTTTGTTCCGCCAAGGCGCTCTTGTTTGTTGTTAGATCAGAAAGAAATGAGCAATATTCTTAAAAGACATGAAAAGACATGAATGAAGCATTGTTCGACATGTAGCAAAGAAATCCACTCAATTCCGCTCGGGCCGGTCCGTCTTCAGCTGTCTTGAACTTACTATGAGGTATGAAGAAAGCTCATTGTTGAAGGTCTCATGGTGACTTCAGTAATACAAACAACAATTAAGGCGTTGTTCCTTCGCCTGTTTTACCATGTATTTGTAGAGACTTTGTCTTGTGTACATTTACTCCATATCCTTTCATTGGTTATACATTTTTCTTGTAAATTTTGGTTCAGTTTGGAATAATTTGTTACGGTAGTTTTAAATAAGGATAAAAAAATATTCTACCGAAAGGTCTCATGTCAAATTAAATTTCGGGAAGAAATTGGATAATTGTACATTTGTAATTGATTCTCAGTTGTAATCAGTTACATTTTTAAAAGTAATCAGTGCAATTATAAATCAGTAAAAAATCTTATTACATGTAATTTGATTTAATCAATTACTTTCAATTGAAAAACACACAAGCGAAAACATCAGCCATGATTATGATGAAATTCTTGCAAGTTGCAATTTAGCAAACAAATTTTCATGTGTTGCAACTGATAATGCATCGAATATACCAAATTTTTTTAAATGGCTTAACCAGGTTACTCAATTGAGATGGTTCACTCTGATAATAGCAGTGACGACGATGACACTGATAAAGCAATACACAGTTCTTTTTAGACACTTGTGTTCTCATTTACTGCATTATGCACATACTCTGTAGCTTATTGTCAGAGATGGCATGAACCAGGCAAATTAACAGTTAAAGAATGTTGTTTCAAGGGCATCACAATAATCAATCACATACGAAAGTCGATCAATTCGAGCGATGCTTCATATAAAATCCAATTTTTTTTCAACATCATATAATTTTTAAACTTGTATTTAATTTATATTTGTAGTATACTCACTGAATGAAACTATGCACACAAATCTGAGAGTTATCAAGCTTCAAAGCCATGTCACAATATGAGATTTTTACTAATTTCACATCCAATTTTTACAATAAATTGCAATTTTATTCATAGTTTCTCATATTTTTCACAACAATGATGCTTTGATTTCCATAATAAATTAGACTAGTGAGCTAAGACAAGAAAAGTTTAGCAGCTTGGTGCAGTTGAAAAATTTTGGACATACTGACATGTTGTCCCCGTGATAAGTAAATACTGAATTTTCAACAAATTTTACTTTTAATTGTATTTTGTTGGATAAAAAAAAAGATGAACAATATCTATTTATTTTCTGGAGTTTGTTTTAACTTTGTTTTGCACATAATGATCCTTTGGTATCAGTTATATGTAACATTAGTGAATTTTATGGACAGAAACTGACCTCAGAAACATAAGCAGTAAATGGGGGAGGGGCTGAAAATGACCAGATTTTCACCATTTGTTTGACTACTTTCTTTGTTAGAAGCAATTTAATGATAGTATAGTGCACAATTAAGCTATGAAGTATCACACATGTAGTCAGATGTATGTAAAAAATCACTAAAGCTCTGTTTTCCAAGTTGAACAATTATCAAACCCTTGAATTTTTTCAAAGTGCTGAAACACTAAGTATCAGTGATTTGAAATAAGAAATAAAATGTTTACAAGTGGCAGAAAGCATCTTTATTTGTGTTTTATAGTTGGATATCGACTGAGCTACATGATAAAGATCAATAATTGAACTTTTAAAACATTTAATTACCCATTAAGGTTAGACTCTACTTGGCATAGTCAAAAGTAGTCCTAATATAAACAAAGCCATGCTACTTTCACTTTGCATATAACTGTAAATATTGACAATATCCGAGTTCTAAAACGCTCAAATGAACATGCAACACTTCTGGATTGACAAGCATTTTGATTCAGTCACCCTCATTGCATGTTAAATATACTGAAGGCTCTTCAATGATGACACCCAAGGATCTGACAGGGAAAATGGGTAGCTTGCATACCCCAGTTGGATGAGACGATAGAAATTTCTTTTTAGACTTTTAAGTTGAGTCATCGTTTAGATATGTTACTTGGCAGACGTGCCACTTCGAGAAAATCATATCGCCACATGACGTGAACTAAGAAGATCCACAAAACGTTATAATGGCCGCCTACGGAAAATATATAGTGGAGTCTGACCCAAAACGTGTTCAGGCATAAATCTTAACAAGATGGAATTCTCAGCTGATAATGAAAAGATCAACTTTGAATATACCAGAAAGCAAACTACAGAACATCAATTATTCTGTACATTTAACTGCGTATTGGAAAAAAAACTTTTATCCCTACTCCGTTCTAAAAGGCAAAAAAAAAACTCATACAACAAAAGCATGTACCAGCTAGGAGGGGGTGGACAGGGGTGTACCTCTCTCCTTTCTCCCACTCCTTCTCTCCTTTCTTCCGCCCCTGTCTCCTTTCTCCCGCCCCTGTCTCCTTTCTCCCACCCCTCTTCTCCTTTCTCCCGCCCCCTTTGTCTTGTCTCCCGGGTTTAATTACTAATAAAGCATAAAAATCTACGATTAATAGTTATTTTACCGGAAATCGAGGAAATGTCTTTATTTTTTGATAGTTTCAACACCATTGTGTCCTTTTACTGCTGATGGAAGGTTACCCCTTTAGACACGTGTATTCCAAAACTAAAACGACAGGGTCTGATGGAAGGTTACGCTTTGAAACACGTGTATACCAAAACTAAAACCACAGGGTAAGAGTCTCCTGCTATGTATGAACAACGCTAGACCTAGTCTATTTGTAAACACGCCATGCAATCGCAAGTTGCAAGATTGCAACATTACTAGTTAACCAACTCGTGATGACGACCATAGAATTAACGGAGTGTTAATTTCATAAATGTTACGTCGATTATATCCCTGGAGAATTATTTTTCTTGTAAGTACTGAAGTCCTCATATTGGACTATTCCAGAAATAATCCGTACCCCCCCCCCCGCCATGGAAGAGGTGCATGTCTAAAACAAAATTCCATGGAAATTATACTGTGAGAAAAATTTAAATGTCTGAAAATTCCAGGCAACACTATGGAAGATTGTGGCTAAATTTGTAAAAATCCATGGAAATTTTTTCATGAATAGCGTAAAATTGTTTGGATTTTCTTTATCAAACAATAAAAATTTCTGGAATTTCCTGGAAAAACTATCGGAGACTATATTTCTCTAAAACTATGAAACATTGATGGCTAAACAGGAAATACCCTCATCACAAATCAATTTGCTCCATTCTAAAAGGGCAGTCAGGGTACTAGCTAGCACATATGAACACCCCCTACGCCCCATCCCCTCCAAATTCGCCACTAATTTTCATGCGATATCCGTTACATTTAAATGAAGCAGTTGCAGAAACACGAAAAGGGTTGCTTTCATAACTTCTTGGGTCACTTCGGCTTTTTGGCTGTAATTGTTCTTTCTTTCAGGAGTGCAGCATTTCCGAGTTCATAAACAACCTTTTGTATTTCTACCTCGGTGTTTATTCTGTTACGGTCAGTATTCAATTGTGTGATTGGTCAATTAGATGTTGTGGATATTCTACCCCAGTGCATTTTATCCAAATCGAAATTAAAGAAAATAGCAATGGACTTTTTCTTATCTTCAGTAGGTTAAATATAAACTCGGATTTCGTAAAAACGGGTTGCACAGAGATCCATATAAACTACTTCTACAACTTGTAAAATTACTTTTACAATTTGATTATTTAATTATTGTTTTGCAATCATGCACGATATATCCCTGAAAACAAATATTGGCAATCTCTTACATCTGCATGTCATTCTTAAACAGATACATGTATATCTAAACTGCAAAAAAAACATATTTGTGAAACAGTCAGTAAAGAAAGACATTTGACATAACCTTGAATAAAGTAAATGAGAACCAAACCGTCAGTCTAAAAAGAATTAGTAGCATTTATGATTGACTGCTTAAACAGGAATAAAAGCCCTGTCCTTGATAAACTGGAGTTTTCTATGTATCTTGTGCGTTTTTGTCGCATGTACATTCACTCCATATCCTTTTATTTTTTCTACTTAAGCAGACGTCAAGTCAAGAAAAAAAACAAATAGGTGCAGTTTATGGTGAATAAACTTCCAAACGAATACCGAGGCAACAACACAAAATCATGAAAATCAAAGGATCAATCGTTTTGCATGTATTTGTTTTCGGGTCACTTTATGATACATGTTATATATAGTGTAATTCCAGTTAGCCATAAACCACACACTTGAGATTACAGTCTTTTCAATGTCTTCAGCGAGGTCGTCAGCAACATTATGCTAAATTTTCACAGCGATTTGATAATAGCAAACAAAGCAACAAAAAATTTGGTTTGCACAGAAGTTGTCAATGCTGCTCCGACGACTGCAATGCAACATATCCGATAAAAGCCTGATAATTACCAACACAGCCTGATACGACCGCAATTTTTTGAGGTCGCAAAAATACGTAATCTTTCACAACATAACACAAACTTTACCAATGCCCTATCACAGCAAGTCTTCTAGTCTTGTTGAAAATCTGAGAATTTTTTACTACATCATTTTCTAAACAGTTCAAAATCAGTGCACTACTCCATAGATATACATCGATATTTAAAAGTCAAAGTAAGAAAACAAAATAATTCCAAAAACTATAGTCCTTCGCATGGTCAACCGAGAGTGAAATTATACACCCTGGATCAAATTCGTGTTTTAGTTGCCACTACTAACACTAGTAACCCTTGTAAGATTTGACCCCTCAAACATGTACATGAATCTAGAAACTGACAAAATTTTGGATGCAATAAACACAACATAATGATGAAAAATGTCAAGAGTCAGTAAAAAACCAAGTATGGAAATGGTAAAAAATGGATGAGAAAATATCTTTTTATACTTTCAATAATAATTCAATATTAAAATGTACTATCAGAAAATGTGTACATTAGAAGGGATATTGAGCAGAACTGGCTGACAATTTTATGCTGGACATTTTGCACAAATTTTAGCATGACTGCAAAATCATTTTACAGAGATGATAGTTTCTCTGAAGAAAATCAAAAACGGAAACAAAAACATGAAATTTAAACATATGTGTCAGATGTTGCATTGCCTGGCTTTACCACTTTGTCCCACTTTGTCCCAATTACATTTACCCCCACATTCTTTCATTATTTATTAGATACTGAAGTATAGATTCGCTTATATATAATGAAGAGAATTTGCAACTAAATTGATTTCTTGTTGGGAAAACATATATGAGCTAACAAATACCCAAGCAAAAAAAAAAAAAAAAATAATTGCAGAGTGTACCCTAAAACAGGAATCTCTACAGGTACTCTAGAAGAATAAGCCTGATCAGATACACACGTAGTACCCGTCACACTGCCATTGAAATGCCATGCTTTTAGTTATATTCGATGTATGAAATGAAAACCTAATTACGAGACGAAATCAAATTCTATTATCGTTTGTGACATAGAACTGACATTAAAAAGGCAAAACTCTATAGCATCTTCCAGAAGGCAACTCCGATAGATTGACCAAAGGTCTATCAAGTGACAGTATGGCTCACCTGGACCATGGTTTACATAACAGTGTATGTTAAAGGGTAAAAAAAATGTTTTTATATATCTGTCCAGTGGTGTAAGGATCTAAAGTTGTTCTATATGATCCAGTGTCAATATATGTTTCAAGCTGGCGGCTTATTTAGTTCCCATTGGTCCATTTGCTTGAGAGAATAATATTTTTGAATGTGTTCCCTTTGGATCCAATGTTAAAAACTTTGATCCCCTTGAATAACGTGAAAACCCGAAAAAATCCATTATTGCAAAGGAGCTATCTAAAGAATATCGTGACCAATTGCCTCCTATTGACTCGGAAGTTTCAGGGGCCATATTTAAATGCATCCCTGCATTATCCATTAATAAATTGTTTCCTGCAGGCGGCCACCTTGGATAAAGGTAGAACCAGAAAAACGCCTTTTTTGCAGGGGACCATCCAAAAACTAATGTGAACATGTTTGGTTACAGGTTGCCAAATAGCTCGGACGAAGGATGACAGCAGATAAAAAGTGAAGCTCATCCTGGCTATATTCTGAATTTCGAAACTATATATCCCAAGAACCCATAAAAATAAATATAATATACAATTATGGCCTTTAATTTAGGGTAATATCCATAATTATTTAATCGAGAAAAGGTCCGTAGGACCGAGGTAAAATAACCTTTTCGAGATTAAATAATTATGGATTTTATCCGAAGTCGATTAAAGGCCATAACTGTATTATTATACTGAACTAAAAACTAAAAAAAACGGTGTTTTATGATATGAATATCAAATCCATACGACAAATGTCTAAATAAACCAAAACATATGAATTTAGTAATGGGTGGTGAGTTAGTATTTGCTTACATTATAGGGACTTCCTCACGACCTGAAAAGCAACACATAAGTCAACTATAAAAAAAAGAAATAAATGTAATGTTTTTTTTAATCGGGAACAAGTTCTTGTAGACCGAATTATCTGTCGTTTACAAAGCTATTTTTATCATCCTATGTTCATCTTTTACTGATCTGACTTTTTATTTTTATTTTTTATTTTTTATATTGTCACAAAGCAATATAAAAAATAAAAATAAAAAGTCAGATCAGTAAAAGATGAACATAGGATGATAAAAGTAGCTTTGTAAACGACATATAATTCGGTCTAAAGTTCCAGTGCTTCGATCTTTTTTACGGGCGTCCACAGAAAAAAATCGTTAGGCCTATGGGCTTTTTCCTCAAAACTTTAACTATCGAACTACGAGATTTTCATCTGCAGAAAGAGCATACTGCTGTACGAATGTTTTAGTACTTATGGTGTTTTTTTTATCTGGGATTATCGTTATGTCCCTGTCAGTGCTGCAGCCGAACCGATTGGCAGCCATGTTTATTTACATTTACGTTGACGACAAGGGAAATAACTAGTTATTTGTTCGACGTGCTAAAGCGCGCCTTATTCAAATTATTAATTTTGCCTACGCGCACTTTCCCGAACAGTTATTTTGCCTACGCGCACTTTCCCGAACAGTTATTTTGCCTACGCGCTATTACCTGTAGAAATACCAATATTATTTTTTACCATAGTTTCTTTAGTAAAGTATAATAATAAATGTTACAAGACAAAAAAGGGCTTACGAGAAAAGCATCGTATTTGTAGCAAGGATTAGTGAATTTTGAAAAAAAAGACTAAAAATGAAGTTCGTTTTTGTGTGTGTTTTTTCTTTTCTTTTTGTTTTGTTTTGTTTTTTTTTGTTTGTCTGTTTTGTTTTTGTGTTTGTCTGTTTTTTATGTTTTTTTGTTTGTTTTTCTGTTTCTTTTTTGTGTTTTTGTTTTTGTTTTTTGTGTTTTTTAAGCTAAATAAGCTCAATTGAGAGCTTTTAATATAATTAAATTTGAAAATATATACACGTAAATAATTGTGTAATAATGGAACTCACTGATTATGCCAAAACATGGTATTTAGCGAAAAGCAGCCTGACGATCGTAATAGGGTAGCATCTATATCATTTTATTCACCCCGACGGAATGTAATATTCTTTTAAAACACATTAATACATAATCATATGGGTTTTAGATTGCCGTTCTGAAATTTTAGTTGTGCATTTACGTTACATCTTCCAAGAACAAGTAAATCATTGATGAATTAATGTTGATATGGAGAAAGTTGTTTGAGTTTTTTTGTTTTGTTTTTGTTTGCTTGTGTTTTTTTTTGGGGGGGGGTGTCTTTGTATTTTTTGGTTATTCATTTCAACACTTTCTTGAAGTTTTTTATTGCAAAAATTTAATGAAAATAATCGTTTTGGTTCTTAATTTATTTATTTTATATACATTTTCATCTCCCTTGCCTGTCCATTTTCTCCTTTCTCCAACCCCCTCTCTCCTTTCTCCAACCCCTTTCTTCTTTTCTCCCGCCCCCTTTCTCCCTTCTCCCTCAACCCTGTCCACCCCCTCAGCTAGTCTTCCCATAACTATGACTGTTGACCTTGGTAAGAAATTGGTGACAATGTGTTATAATGAAATGGTGCAAACATTAAAGAAATACATTACAAATCCCCTCTCAAAATATGGAGAAAATTAGGCATTAAGTGTTGCTACAATTAATGGACTGAAGGAAAAGGAAGCTTTCGGGAAAATTTACTGAAGAACAAATCCATGCATTCGATAAATAGTAAAGATCCAAAGAAAGATGAGGCGATCCCCCGGAAAACAGCTGAAACTGAATTATTTTTTCTTTCTTGACTCTTGATATATTACGAATTCGTCATGATTGTCATGAAACAGATTATTTAAATGAACCTAGTGGAACCTTTAAACTTTTGAAAATCCAAGCCAAATGTTTAACTTCAACTCTCAAATCTAGATGTGGAATATTTGTCCATTCAGGAATCATCTACCGCAGTGAAAGACTTTTCAGTATTGAAGGAAAATATTCAGACCAGATAGGTGTATATTGAACTTAAAAATATTTCAAAGACTTGTGATGATGAAATTTAATGGTTCATAAAAAATCATATTGTGATGCCAAACTCTATTTAAATATATGTTATAAATATAAATTGTGAAGGTTGAAATTCTGTGTATTAAAAATAATCCAGTACCTTTTCTTATAAAGTAAGAATTGAAAATAAAGGGGCATGTAGTGATTGTTCCGATGATAAAATCATGTCAAATACAATGAGAAAAACAACAAGTCTTAAATTCTTTTAGTAAGAAAAGAACAAAGAACATAAATGTTGCAAGTTCTTTAATTCAATATAATCAGATGTAATCATGTACTTTTCAATGTAATCAATAATTTAATTTAATCATGCTAAAATGATGTAATCATTAAATGTAATTCAATCATACATTTGGAAAAGTAATTGTAATTTAATGTAATTTGATGACAGTAATCGGACCCATCTCTGGTTCCTCGCTTCTGATCTTGCTTTATCGGATTATAACAATTTTTGAAAAGACACTCCATGCAATATTGCTAAAAATCGATTTTGCTAAAGTACTTTCAGAAGATATGATAATAACGTGAAAAGCTAACGGAGAAAACAATAGCTCGCATTGATCCCATTGGTCAAGTGAGATGAATTGGTCATTAGAATAAAAAGTATTATATAAAGTATAGTATACCCTTTTGAATTCCTGTCATTTCTTGAAAGACTTGATATCTAGGATAAACGTTTTATTAATATAAGCATTTGACAAAACGTTCCTGTGCGAAAACCCTGATGCAATTTGCGTTGGTTTTGATCTTTGAACTTACTCACTTTTGCTTCCATTTAACCCGGATAATCCAGTCGTTACATTCCACTCACTACAATCGCTTCATTAACCTCGAAGAAGGAGAGAATCGCATACGGAGAGGGATTGAATTATTCTAGTGAGCTTCCATTGAGTTTCTAGTAAGAAAAATTATTAAGTACAAGAGGGTTTATCGGTAAAGTTTGCGAACAATTTCAATAAAAAATTTACTAGACAACGTTAAAAATTATTATTACTTTTATTATTACTTTTATTTACTTTATTACAATGTGTATAACTGCATAGGTATGTAAAATGTCATCGCAATGAAAGCACTATATTTATTATTCTGCCACTACAAAATGGTCTCCTGCTGAACGCCCAGAGCACAAACATGTAACATTCTGACGTCCTGTTTTTGTAGTGATATATTATGTCGCCTTTCAACACATATTGAATTTTTCCCTATCCAATCCTATCGTCATATATTCGGATCATTTCATAACATTTCATGCCATGCATGATAGTTTTGGAATATTCAGAGATAACAGTATTGCACACGATTTCGTTTTCTACGAACTTAACCTGTAAACTGGTTCTGGTATTGAATGTGAAACTGTAAACTGGTTCTGGTATTGAATGTGAAAAGATGACCCCACAAAAAAATACAATGACCTTAATTTTCCCTGGTTTACAAAACCATCGGGTCACACTGCAGTTAAAATAAGGTATACTTTTTGCCATCTTACTGCTCTTCAAGATATTTAGAATTTATTCATAGTTACTAAATTTGTCAGGGTTTTTATGTGAGAATGTTATATATGGCAGGAAAGGGAACTAAAATGTTCTTTTCGAATGCGTCCATCAAATTTTTTCTTTGATTTTGAGATTTATTCATGTATTCTTTTATTCATAAAGCGAGTCTAGAAATTAAATCAAAATAATTGACATATCCCTTGTAATGTATATTTTTAGATAATAACGCCAACGAATGTTATAATACGAAAAATTCTGCTATATAGTATAATTATCTTTTTTTATTCAGATTGCTTTTCCGATCTGATCATTGACTTAAAATCGGAAAAATTAGATATAATCACTAGAAGTGCATGCAAAATAGGTAAAAAGCGAAGCAGATTAATAATTTATACATTCTATACAGTTGTAGAAAATCCAATACTTTAAATTCATTTTTCAAGTCACATGTATCTGTCTAAAGAATTAGATATTCAAAAAAATAACGTTTCCACCTAATTCACTGATTAAAGAAACACACAAACAAAAAAGCGAATGAACAAACCAAGAAATAAAAAAAAACAAAAAAACAAAAAAAAACAAAACAAAACAAAACAATCAGTCTACCTTGTTTTTTGTATGTAATTTTAATACAGGGAAACGGAATAGACAAAGGGGAGGTTTGGGTACCCATAAACCGTTTTAAACCCACCGCTACCTTTTGCTAGTGCCGGTACCAAGTCCGGCTATCGCGATTTTCTATCGTTCGTTTACGCTTGTCTTTTTATTGTTGTTCTTGTGTAGTGCCCTTGTACAATGTGGTATGTGGTTGTGATTTTCAGCCTTTGTAGGTGTTTCTTATTATATTATCTTTAATATTACTAAGGTCCACCGACTGGCAAATGTTTTACTCAACAGAAGTAAAAGTTCACATTCAAAACTTACATTCTAAAACTCATCTGTGGTCGTCAAAAAGACACGTTGTATACAATTGTAACTTTTTCCGTTTGATGTGCATGTACTCTGTATAGTCCTTTGAAGGTGATGGGTCTAAAACATAATGTAAGCGCGGGTTGTAAATCTTGATTTCGATTCACTGAAAGTTTTGCCACCAGCTTGACCTTTGCAGTATTAATCAAAACCAAACAAACAAACAAACAAAAACAAAGAAAAACAAAAACATATTTCAAAAATTGTTGAACTGAGGACCTGTGTGTTTCTACATTGACTCAATTCTTTAAATCATAACGTACACTTTATTAGATATAAAATCATATACTTTCATGGTCAAATAGACACAAAGTAGCCTTATCAAAGTCTGCAATAAGTGCGTTTCCTAATCAAACATGACTTTTATTCCAATCTTTCACAACTTCCAAACTGACAAAATCATAAGGATATAATTACAGTTGTATGATGATGACATACATGGATGCGTTTTCAGATCTGTCTTGATACCTCTTCCTATTTACCCTTTTTTACACTTGCAGAATTTTCCTCGAATTTATTTCAGCAATGGAAAAAGGTAAAGGCATCCATGTTCCATGGACACATTTTTAAATTGAATGAGAAAACACGCTATCGAAGATTTTGTTTACGCTACTTGACAGATATCTNGCAATTTTTTTATGCCTTTTTGGCCCTCGCCGGACCATATTTCTTGCCACAAAAAAAAATTGTGTCATTTAAAATTTGATTTTTTTCATTGAATATATTATTTGAAATCACAACAATAATATATCAAAAAATCAGCATAGCAAACCAGGCTTATAAGAGACCTACAAACATTCGAAGTTGACAACATTGCCCTCCTCCCCTAAAGAAATTTGACGTCACTAGTACAAAAACCGGAAGTGATGTCACCGGCTGTGGTTGTAGCACCAAAACTTAACTACTGTAGTAATGTGACTGTATAATGTCTTCACTGGATCAGAACAGGAAGTTGCAGGTTGCACATGCCAAACCGGAAATGGACTTTCTTGCCTACTGTAAACATGAATGCAAAAATTCGTCATTTACAAATTCTAATTTTGTGATATAGTTCGACACTAGACCCCAAAAGAGGTCTTAAGAGATAAGGGGCATGCATGCTGAACCGGAAGTAGTATGTATTTCCTGTTCGCCACCATTTTGACCGGGAATAGCCTAAAATGCTGCATATAGGTATATTTTGGATTACGTTGGCTTTATGAAGGTGTTGATATTTCTTATATTTTCTTGTTCCAAACTTCTCAGGGGTCATCTTTCTAAAACAAAAATCAGAAGTGGCTAGTTCTGGAAGTATTTCTGTCACGTCTGCGCTTATTGTTTGGAAGGGGAGATAGCTTATGTTGTTCTAGGGTGATTTTCCTCCTTTCATAATGTTCGTGTTTTTATTCTATCATTTTTCCCCTTTTTCTTATTCCTTTGTGTGAATTATTAATTTTTTTCTAAACTATCTATCTATTTCATTCAATTTTTACAGTGACTTCTCTGTGTTTAGCACATTTACTGTGTATTTTATTATTATTTTCCTTTTTCTCTCACCTTTTTTCAAGATCAACTCCCTTTTTCATCCTATTCGGAGCATTTTAAATTTTTCCCGCCATTTTTCTGTTTCCATGGCAACGGTTGCCATTTTGAAATTTTTAAGACCAAAACCCGTTTCCACACATGCTAAGTAACTTTCCTGTCAAATTTTATCCAATTTGATGCAATTTGATATTTTCCCGCCATTTTCTGTTTCCATGGCAACAGTCGCCATTTTGATATTTTTAACACTCAAACTCGTTCCTTTACAGGCTAAGTAGCCTTTCAGACAAATTTCATTCCATTCTGAACATTTTTAATTTTTTCCCGCCATTTTTCTTATATGATCACGTGACAGCTGTCCTCATTAACCTTAAGGTGATGGGTCTAAAACATAATGTAAGCGCAGGTTGTAAATCTTGATTTCGATTCACTGAAAGTTTTGCCACCAGCTTGACCTTTGCAGTATTAATCAAAACCAAACAAAGAAAAACAAAAACATATTTAAAAAATTGTTGAAAGGACCTGTGTGTTTCTACATTGACTCAATTCTTTAAATCACAACGTACACTTTATTAGATATAGAATCATATACTTTCATGGTCAAATAGACACAAAGTAGCCTTTTCAAAGTCTGCAATAGTGCGTTTCCTAATCAAACATTATGACTTTTATTCCAATCTTTCACAACTTCCAAACTGACAAAATCATAAGGGTATAATTATAGTTGTATGATGATGACATACATGGATGCGTTTTCAGATCTGTCTGAATACCTCTTCCTATTTACCGTTTTTTTACACTTGCAGCATTTTCCTCGAATTTATTTCAGCAATGGAAAAAGGTAAAGGCATCCATGTTCCATGGACACATTTTTAAATTGAATGAGAAAACACGCTATCGAAGATTTTGTTTACGCTACTTGACAGATATCTTACATGTTATAATGATTTCATGCATCTGTTCACGTTTGATGCGAAAAAAAAATTGCAACATGTACCATAGAAATCTATTTCTACATATTCATGTTACAAACTCTTGCTATAAGTATTTAAAATCGGTATATATACGTAGTGTTACGGACTTATTGGATCTTCGTATGTGGTGGAGAAAAACCAAGTACGACTCCCAGGTGTACCCTTTTTTTTAATTATGTGAAAGTTTTCTTCAAAAATTCGAATCTTGGTATATTGAATCGTATATTTAAATTCGAGGTATGAAAAAGAAAGGAAATGGGGTAAATGTCTAGGTGGCGGAATACGAAAGGCCATCTGAGACAAAAGTCGGAAACTATAGACGCTTTGCAATTTTCTCTGTGGTTAATAGTTTGATTTTTGCCCCCTTTGAAAAGTAAATTTAAAGACAATAACAATCCACTATCACCTAGCTGTTATAAAGCTTTGCAACAGCAACAGCTTTAAATTTTAACTGCGGTACAATTATTAAAAAAATTGATGATGTGAAATGCTCTTTGTGTCTTATAGCTTGATTTTGGGCTAATTTTCCAACTCACAGACAAAATGGATTCGGCTAAAATTTTGCAGCTATAATTTGAATCTAAAACTATAACCATCAAGGCAATATGTAGTTTTCAAAAAGATCAGTTTTACTACCTTTCGATGTAATTAATTATAAGTAAACCAAAGCAAATTAACACAGAAAAATAAACAGAACAATAGTCCTTCCAAGTTAGTTAACCTTCAAAATGCCCAATAACACATTATAAAGGTCCATCCATATTCAATAAAACACAAAACTTACCACCGTTATATGTATACATCCATTTGATTTAAGGAAAGCTTAAGTAAGAAAAGTTTCAGTATAAATCGTTATTTCTTTGGGAAATACTTATTTTCTACCAAGAAACCGTTCCCTAAACCACATCCTGAATATGATACCATACATAACGATTTATAATTAAGAAAACTGAAATACAAAACATTCAGCGTTATAAAGATAATGATTTCTACTTAAAATCACACCAAAGGTCAGTATGGACGGATCATAAGGTCATTGTCCTCTGATAACCTCAATGTACACTTAACGAACTTATCATATCCATGGTAGTTTTGTTATTTGTTTCATTAATGTTCACTATTTCCCTTCCATTTGGCATAAGCATAGTGGTCATTAATATAGTACAATGTATTTTAAAAGTGCAATAAGTTCATTAATTATCATAGGCAAGCGGTCGCAAGGCTCATTCGAATTTTAAATAGGGAAGAAAATGCGTTGCTGTATCTGAAGAATAATCTATTTCATCTTACCGAGACGGATCACATACATTGTCTACATTACATAAGCTTGAAGTAGTATTAACTGTTTTCTTTATTGTTGTGGGATTCTGTGGATTTGATTTGTCTTCATTTGCTTGTCTCGAACTAAGTTTATAATAGATCGACTGGACCCTAGGTTAAGCACAACACACAACGATAAAATCACAGAACAGCATAAATTCAAGTAGGTTGATCAAAGAACAGAACAACTCGCAGCGACTAAATTATAGAACAACACACATCTTGGCCGATAAATCACAGAAAAAAACTACCATATCGAGAAAAGATTTTGAATTGGTGTGATTCAGGCGTTCCATACCGGCATACGTCAACTCGAAACGTACGAAACTTACATTAAGGCCATCACGTTTTTAATTTATCGGATTCGACAACTGAACGGTAAGGAAAATTACCAGAATCGCATGCTTTGCGAAGTCAATTTTTGGTATAGAAGGATTTCTTCATTTGACACATGAGGGTAGTAATTTACTAAAGAATCTGTCTTGATGAACAATTAACCATACAAGGATGTAAAAAGGAAACATATTTAATTTTTCACTGTCTTTCAGTTTCTTGAAATCCGTGAGGAAGATTTTTAACACATCAATCAGAAATGGTATAAATTTTGCAACTGCTGATTCTTCAAATGAAGACAGATTGTTGTCAGATAATACTATAAGATTCACTTCAGGGTGTTGTCTCATTTAGTTGATGAATTAGAAAAACTGGTGATTTAAAAAAAAGTACGTATAATGATATGACAATCTTTTATCAGTATAATCTACAAAAGTTATGTAATAATATTAACTCAAAGTCTAGTAACAAATATGAAGCTTTTACAACAAGAAGATTTCCTCAAAGTTTAGTTGAAATTGAAAAAAACTTACTTAAGATACCTCGTCCCGTCATAGCATATAATAAAGAACATACCAAATAAACTTTACGCCATAGTGTCAATCTAAATTCAAACATTATGTTTTCACACAGAAACATCCCTCTTTTCGGACATCATTTTAATATTAGTCTTTCGCACTAGTGCTTTTGTCGGACAACGGATTGTGAGAGCACTTTCACCGTGTACAACCGTTATCGCGAGGGAGTAGCTCCACGGCATGAGGGAGTAGATTTTTTCGCAGTAGGGAGTAGAATTTCCCGGCAATTTTCATAACATCAGTTAAGTAAGCTTCTCAAGTTTTCAAAGAACACAATTACCTATAAATCATATATGGCACGAGACCCCTCAGTAATTATACTTGTTTGTTGTGTTATTAGAAATCCAGAAGATGACTTCATTTTCTCAAACACCTAGGACTTTTACAGGCGATTGGTATGAAAAACTGTTTCATTGCCTTGTACAGTACAAATGAATCATGTTTACGGGTGCACATCGATAAATGTCATCCAAACGATCCCTTTAAATCATCAGATTTATCTTCAGAGGTCATGAAAACTTGTAAAATTACATATCACATACGTGTATATAGTAACACCGGAGGGAGCAAATCAAAATTACAGAGCCGCACGAGGGAATCGCTTTAATTGTTTACATTTTTCTGATATCACTGTTCATATTCCCACTGACAACCTTACATGGTATGAAATGTCATTGAATGCGAGATATTACATAGATGATATTTTGTCACAAAACAAACCTAGTTTTGGTGATTTTCTTGATCTTATCTATCCAAAAGAGCTCGAAAATAAGGATACTACAGACACTGTCATATCGATCCCATTCCTTGACCAATTTGAAATTGACAACAAATTTAGAATTCAAACTAAGCTGTATGACAAACGCGATGGCTTCACTTTTCCAGTAGTTAACTTTGCTTTCCTTTTTAGCAACATTCCAACAGCGCTAGCATAAGGAGTAATTACAACTCATTTGCTACTAAAGGGCTTGTGTTCGATACATGATCCTGTGGACCACTATGGAATATATGTTTCCCAGATAACAGATCCCTTCTACCTTTAACAGCTTAAGATAACTGTTTTCCCTCTGCCGGATTTAACTTTACAACCGGAGTTGACATGCTTAACACGGGGGTGTCTTATAAGAAGCAAGATGCGCTTTCTCTACTGTTACACCTGAGCTTACCCGTGGTTTTTAATTTGGTTCGCGTTGTTCATATATATGTGCGTCTTTATTTTTGAATTTCTATGCCATGCTTGATTGTGTGTTGTCTTTGTATCTTGGTGTTTCCGATGTTGCCATTGTATTTGGGTTGTTCTTTTTTGGACTGGTGGTTCGGTTCTCGCTTACTTTATTAGTTTCTATTATCTCTTTTTATAGTAATTTCGATTTTTAGAGGAAGACAATTCAACTTGTGTGACAGACTCTGACTACTGCTCCGCCGCCACCATCGAACTATGTCTGTTTCGAAACATAACATTCGTTTCATTCCCTTTAATAACGTCATAGCGTGAACTGAAACGTTCATATATACTCTCTTATTTCCATGGAAGTGCGATTTCAAAAGTTTTCAATCTTTGCATTAATTGTCTGATTGTCGGAAATCTTAATGCAATATGAGCCAAAAGCATAAAAAGTGCAACAATAAACCATTTTCAGGTCCAGTTTGGACTTTTAGACTGATTGTTTGTGGGCATGATATGGTGCCGTATTTTCTATTGTATTGAGCGTGAAAGAAAGAATACAAATGTATTTCTTTTTTAACGGAATAATTTGTTTAAACATAAAATTTGCCAACATGACCTTTGCATTAATAACTGTGTTTAACATACAGATATACAGTAATCTTCATCAATGAAGCAGATACCAATATTTCTCGGTGGATGTCCTTGGTACTGTTTCGATATTTTTGGTAATGAGTACTTCTTTTTATTTCTTATGGATGATTGCTCTCCATATTGTTTGATTTTAATTCTACTGATGAGAGGCTACTCCATTAAATAAGTGTACAGCATAACGAAATTTACCGTTTTTTTATGCAACTTGCGAATTGATAAAGAGAAGCTGCGCAAACAAGAAAATGACTTTAATACGGACCCACGTAAGGGCAAAAACATCATGATACTGAGCAACTTGATTGGTTTGGAATTATTGCTGTTTTATGAACTATTTAAGTGTAAATATGACTGTAAATATGAGCGATTCCCTCTTGCTGTTCTGCTCCCTCGAGTGTTACCCTGTACACGTATGTGATATGTAATTTTATAATTTTTCATGACCTTTGAAGATAAATCTGATGGTTAAAAGAGACCGTTTTGATGACAATTTATCGATGTGCACCCGTAAACAAGACCATAAAACAGTTTTTCGTACCAATCGCCTGGAAAAGTCCGAGGTGTTTGCGAAAATGAAATCATCTGCTGGATTTCTAATAACATAACCAACAAGCATAATAACTGAGAGGTTCCGTGCCATATATGATTTACAAGTAAATGAGTTCTTAAAAACTTGAGAAGCTTATTTTGATTGGTGTTATGAAATATTGCCGGGAAGTTCTACTCCCTCCTGCGAAAAAATCTACTTCCTCATGCCATGGAGCTACACGGTTGTACACGTTGACTTTGTCAGTTTTATTTATATTTGTTGACAATGCTGCATCAATGACAAGTAATGACATGGATGTAGCGCTCCTCGACAACAAGAAATGAGTTTCACTCAGATCGGTGCTAGGGGTCGCCTATAACTTACTATGAGGTATGAGCAAGGATCATCGCTAAAGGCCTCATGGTGACTTGAAGACGAAGAACAACAATAAAAGCGTCATTCCCTTGGTTGATTCTACCATGTATTATAGGGAATTTTTCTCATTTGCAGTAACTACATATCCTTTCATTGTGTATACCCTCTCAATCCCCCTAAATTTTTAAGACTCCACCAAACAGTGCTGAAACGTACATTTTTTTCAATATATTTTGATTTCACTTGATTTTCTACAAACCAACACGCTGGAAAGCCAGAGTATAACAGCAAGGCATTCAGAGAATCACATGGAAGGATCTTCAGTCGGGTCTTGTGAAAATTATTGTCATAAATATGAAAGAAAAGGAAATGGGGTTAATGTCAAGGAGACAACATCCCATATCAGGTTAAAACGACCAAAAACAAAACATATAGGGGTCACCATATGGTCTTCAACACAGTGAGGAACCTCACACCATATAGTAAGCCCTAAGTATTATAAAATAATTATGTTCAACGCGGATATTCACCACAGAGAATAGTATAATGACATTTTTAAGAATAAAATGAATAAAAAGTCAATATGATATTACTATAATAATATTTGAAACACTTTCCAAGGTTAATTTCTTGTCAAACACAGACTGTCTTTTTCGAAAATCACTTTGAATTAAATTTGTACGGGAAGATAAAATAATCAGATATAATTTCAATTGTCTGAAGACTTGGTACGATAATTCTATTAAGTTAAAGTTGAAATGTAGCGGTATCTAGAAACTGTTGAATTTACCCATTAGGGAGCTCTTGAAAGAAAAGGTTGGCCTCTGTTGTAGTTTTGTCTCACTAATAACCTCATCATAAACTGGAAAGCTTCTCTGATTTTCCATTATCTGGTCAAAGACGCAACACCTTTTTATTCCAGCCTCGATCAAAGTTACAATGTTATGTCCGATCGATATGTACGTACTCTTATCAAACAACATAAATATAAAACCTTTCAGTATTCTTTAACATTTTGTGTGGAATATTATTTTGTAATGTGCGTGATAAATCCAAGAAAAACAGAAAAGAGTACTACGGTTTATATTTGGTGACTGTACATCATCATATGAGGCACTTTTAGAAAAATCCGGTCTCCCATCACTTAAAGTTGGGAGATTGAGAACGATGGCATTAGGAGCCTACAAAATGCGTTAAAATCCACCCCTCAATTCCTTCATGACATTTCGGTATTTTGTTCTTTAAACAAAATTGATATAATTTTAGTTATGAGCTTGCAGTTGAAATACAGACCAATGACAACAAATAAGGTATGGTAAGAGAAGCTTTAACTACCAGGCTGCAACACTTTGGAATTCATTGTCTAATATCTTCATTTGGACATTTTAAAATTTTTATATTATTTTCGAGTTTTGTTTTTAATTGTCAATTTGGTTCATGTAGGATAAGTATGTAGCCTGGGGATAGACCTGAAAAGGAAAGGAAATGGGGGTAAATGTCAAGGACACAACATCCAATCTCCAGGTTAAAACGACCCAAAAACAAAGCATCTAGGGGTCAACGTAAGATCTATTCATACTGCTTTGTTTTGTGCTTCTTGATTCATATTTCTTTGCTTTTGATTTGTGTGTTTTGTATATTTTCATTTTGCTTGTGTGCCAGTGCTTTCTTGTATGTATAAACACGTTGTTACATCTTATACACTTACTATACATATTTATGTATGTTTTAGCATCGTATCACAGTGCTATAGGTTTAAGTCTGTAAGAAGTGTTATGTTTGATTTATGCATACTTAATAGATTTCATTTAAGTGCCCTGATAATGCAGTTGAAAGGTTGTCTTTTTAAAATTATAAATATGTGCATCTTTTATACTATTTTTGTGTGTGCTTTGTATGTGCATGTGCAAGTTTTACCTGTATGTAAGTTTATTTTCTATGTGCCCACTATTGGTGTGATTGCATTTAATTCTATGCTTAAACAGTTGATATGTGTGCTTCCTTTTAATTAATGTGCTATGCTTATGTTGTAACTGTCAATTGTTTTGTTTTCCCATATAAATCGGTTAAAGAACTCTACTGAGCTTAGTTTTTTTTGTTATATATTGTTATCAATGAAGGGATATGGAGTAAATGCAAATGAGACAAAGTCTCTACAAATACATGGTAAATAAGCAATGGAACAACGCTTTTATTGTTGTTCTTCATCTTCAAGTCGCCATGAGGCCTTCCTCATAGCAAGTTCAAGACGGCCCCTAGCACCGGTTTGAGCGGAATTCATTGCTAATTGTCGAGCAACGCTACATCCATGCTTTTTTATCCTAATGATCCATGGATGCGGGATCGTCAACAAACTTAAAGTTAACTGGCGAAGTGTTATTACAATCGCTGTCATCCACTGCCCGACAAAAAGACGACAGAAGACGATCACAACATTTAAACAACCACAGGGCACTCATCGAG